>JAGKTI010010471.1:0-28445 GCA_018397915.1 Birgus latro
CAGATGTGTCTGTCAGAAGTGTGCAGCAGCTGTTGCATGACGATCTGGGCTACAGGAGTTTTTGTGCTCGTAAAAAACCACTGCTAACTGCACTTCAGAAGATAAAGAGAGTAAATTTTTGTAAGAAATATCTTGCCTGGAGTGAGGAGCAATGGAAAACTGTGCTTTGGAATGATGAGTCAACATTTACTGTCACTTGTACCCTTCATCACGAGTGTACCGCAAACCAGGCAGTGACCCCCCGGATCCTAAGTACACTTCCAAGTTTGTTAAATACCCAGCCTCACTCATGGCTTGGGGCTCTTTTACATATTATGGTGGTAGGTTGGTAATTCTACCTGCAAATGAAAAAGTGAACCAGAACAATTATTTGGAGCTCTTATGTGATGTTGTAAGTGACTCTTTTGATAAAACCAAGGCAAGAGTATTTATGCAAGATTCTGCCCCTGGACATGTTGCAAAGTCAGTGAAACAGTGGCTAACAGACTGTGAGGTTCCCTTTATTCGAGATTGGCCCGGAAACAGCCCAGATATCAATCCCATTGAGAATTTATGGGCGCAGATGAAGCGGCAGCTGCGTAGTATGGACACATCATCTTTGCCTAAACTTGAGGTTGCAGTCAAGCAGCTATGGAGCAGTTTTAGTCCGTCTGTTCTGCAAAACTACGCCATCAGTCTCCCCAGACGCCTTAAGAAGATAATAAAGGTGAAGGGGAATGCCAGTAAATACTAAATTCAATGGTGAGTGTTAATTTATTTGTTTCTCCTTGCTAACCACAAGAATGTTTTCTTTTTTTAAGATGGCGTCAACACTTTCCGCGCCTACTGTATATATATATATATATATATATATATATATATTNGTTGGTAATTCTACCTGCAAATGAAAAAGTGAACCAGAACAATTATTTGGAGCTCTTATGTGATGTTTTAAGTGACTCTTTTGATAAAACCAAGGCAAGAGTATTTATGCAAGATTCTGCCCCTGCACATGTTGCAAAGTCAGTGAAACAGTGGCTAACAGACTGTGAGGTTCCCTTTATTCGAGATTGGCCCGGAAACAGCCCAGATATCAATCCCATTAAGAATTTATGGGCGCAGATGAAGCGGCAGCTGCGTAGTATGGACACATCATCTTTGCCTAAACTTGAGGTTGCAGTCAAGCAGCTATGGAGCAGTTTTAGTCCGTCTGTTCTGCAAAACTACGCCATCAGTCTCCCCAGATGCCTTGAAGAAGATAATAAAGGTGAAGGGGAATGCCAGTAAATACTAAATTCAATGGTGAGTGTTAATTTATTTGTTTCTCCTTGCTAACCACAAGAATGTTTTCTTTTTTTAAGATGGCGTCAACACTTTCCGCGCCTACTGTACTTATCCTGATCATCACTCTCTTTCCCTTATAAATACAGCCAGCTCTCATACACCGTGGGAATACTATACCAGAAAGTGCTGCTCTATAGGACTGCATGTTACAGGAACCATGTTTACAAGTTAAAGGGTTTCATGGTACCCAAGCCAGCCCCAAGTTCACCATTTTTGGTAATTTTCATGATTCTTCCCAGGACATTTACCTATCTAATAAAGACTTCACAACAAACACTGCAATATTCCTCACCTTGAATGCAAAATGTTGTGGGCCTGCTGAGGGGACGAGGAGGGGGATTCTGAGGCAAGGTAGGACGCTTACTGGTCCCTGGAACGGTCCTCCTGTCGTGCTGGTTCACCTCTTCCGTGATAGAGTCCTGATCACCTCTGTTCCTCCGCTGCCACTCTTCTGCTTCCTCCACGAACCCCTTAAAGTCAGCAAATACATCAGACATGGCATCTTGCTCTTGAATCTCTCGACGATGAAAGTAGCAGGTGAGGAGAGTCTGCTGGTGGTGACGAATTTTCTGTCGCATGTTTTCATAGGATCACACCGCATGCAACACAATGTCCAGAGTTTCAGTTTTGTACACATCAGACTTCATATGCATGGATGGCTTTCTTCAGCACTTCCATACCTGCCAAAACGTGGCTGATAAGAGCCATGGACATAACTTTTGGATTGTTTGGTGCCTCTGCCTGTTCTTCTTGTTCCTTTGCTTCATCATGTTCCCAGACTAACTCATCGATTCGTTGCGTGGCTTCTTCTGGTATGGTATTATCCTCGACAATATCCACTAACTCCTCTTGTACCTGCTCACACCTGGGCACAACTCAGCATGCTTTGACTGCTTCCTCCCGCAAGGCTTGCACCAACTGGGCCTCAGCAGCACTGCTAGTGCATAACTAGGGTGCCACCTTTCGCCAGGCATGCTCGACAGTAGCAACAGTGACCTGGTCCCATACGTTGAGAACATTGGTGACAACATTCTTCATGTTGTAGTTTCCAAAATGCCGTAATTGTTATGAGGTGACATTCAGCTGGTTCAGGCTGAGGCACAAGGGACGGGCCAGGATGCGGCTCTGCTAGAGCTGGACAAGACTCACGGGACAGGCAAGGCTGCGATTCTGCTGGCAGATCTGGCAACTCCTCATCTGACAATGCTTCCTTTACTACCTCATCAGCCTCAAACAGATCCTCTTCTAACATGTGTTGTTGTTCTTCACTGCTGTCAGTGGCTTCTCAGAGGTAGTTAATCATTAGTGTCTCGTGGTTGTATTTGAAGCTGGCAATGACGTCCTGGTCAAGGGGTTGTATCAGAGAAGTCTTGTTGGTAGGCATGAAAACAACTTTGACAGATGGATGTATGCCCTCTAGGTAGGCTGGGTGACCAGGGCCATTGTCTAGAACCAAGAGGATCTGGAAAAGGATGCCAAGGTCACGACACCTTCATTTGGCATCTGGAATGAAATGCTTCTTAAACCAATCATTTAATATTCCTCATGTTATCCAACCAGTGTTTGATTTTCCGCAGTAGACTCCAGATTCATTCATATCCTTCAGGTGTTTGAAATATCTAGGTTTCTGCACTTTGCTGACGATTGAAGGTTGTATCTTGTGGCCTGCCAGACAAGAGGTAAACAAACCGTGATGCTGACTTGTCCACCTTGCTGCCTCTTCCTTGATGATGTTCCTTCAAAATGTTGGTGATATTCAGCATTTACGCATACAGTAGGCCAGTCTCATCAATACTGTAAATTTGCTCACTGCTGTAGCCACCCTCATTGATTATCACCTTCAGGATAGCTGGAAAGGTGTCTGCTGATGCTCATTCTCCAGTTACATGAACCCTCTTCAGTTCCTTCCTTCTCTTGAATTTAACAAACCAGCCACCTGACGCCTTAAATTTCCCAAGTGGTTTAGATAGGTTGTGGCAGGCTACAGCATAGAGATGGTAAACCCTGGCTACAAATATTTAGTGAGTCTACTGGCACATCCTCCCCCTCTTTCCGGTTGCCCCAAGAAGTGATGGCTGAGTTTCAGATTGGTTCGATCACTCTGCACTGCCATAAGTTCAATGAAAAACTGGTGAATATAAAAAATTCTGTGCCTTCATCACGTCATATCAGATAAAATAAATACTATATCACGCTAAAAATTATGTAAAATGAATAACACGAGGCAGTGATATATCAGAAGTTAACACTTAGATACCTTTCCCGATTTGAATGAATCTGTAATGCATTACTCCGCACGCGGCATGAAGTATAACTCAGTGTTCCTGATGTATCTGCTTCCCACGATTTCAAATACAAATGCTCTAGTTTCGAAGGCCAGTTAAGAAAAATTATTGTGACTGCAATACACTACTTTATATTCAAATGCTATGGTGATGATATAGCAGCAATTAGGATGCCACAACAATGAAACTGTTCGTAGTAATGAGTAATACCCTACCTGTAGTAGCAGCAAGACCATTCTGTTTTTACTCCTTGTCTTCTCCTCGCTTATAATAATTATAATTAGCTACTTTATTCCCAGTGATGCAAACTTATTTACAGTTGTAAGGAGGTATGACAGATTTTACCCTTTTCTTTTACATTAGGCAATAAAACAAGTTTACCAGCATAAACTCTTGCATTGCAAAAGCACAAGTTAATATATTCCAACAAGCTACGACTCTCGGCAAATATCCGAGGTTCTTTCTTTATATATCATTCATTGGCGTATATTAATTCTTCCAGAGATTTTTCTTAAAGGAAAACCCACCAAATGCACAGTAGTAACTGAATGTCACTGAGTAAAAGTAGTCTCCTTTCATGCTAGTTGATCGAACCATTTAAAATAGGCCTACTTACGCCAATTTCCTGCTTTCTGTCAGACCATGGAGAAAACAGAAACGGAAATACTCTACTTTAAATTATTCCCAAATATTGAAGGCAAAATTATTTTATAAACATTAATGGCTGATTTCATTTCTTTTTCGAGTCTCTCTTCTTTTCAGTCTTATGCTGCTAATAATTACTGCGTGTTACCGAACTTGATATGAACTCCGCAAATTATTCCTGACTGTCCCTGAGCGATACTTTTGACATTTCAATTACAGTAATCTCTCTACTATTCGGATGCCCAGTATTCGGATGCATCACTATTCGGACATCGTGGGCTGTCCGACCCCCAAAATGCCCCAAAATTCGAAAAAATCCTTTAAAAATCCGATTTTTTAGGACCGCGCCAGTTTCAATTTCCCGCACGCACCGATAGGCTGTGTTTTCACGCTTCGCGCCTCTCTGTCGGTCTCACTTCCCACTCCGCTCCTGGCTCGTAAACACGCTCTGAAAATGGCGGCTGAAGTGATTGGTTTTGTGGTGATACCCTACCTCCTGCAGGGCTTGATGCTGCTCTTCACCTTCTTCATCATGTGTGTGATGATGGCCCCGCCACCTGAGAAGAGGAAGAAAGTGGTTCTGACTCTGGAGAAGAAGAGGGAGATACTGGAGAAGGTGGACGCCGGGTGGCCGACATCACGGATCCTACGTGAGTTCAACCTCCCTCGCTCCATTTTGTTTGATATCAAGAAGTCCTGTGACAAACTACAGCAGTACACGGATTATTTCGCTTCGAAGACCAGACGAAACATGGTGATGTTTACTCCTAAGTATCCAGAAATCGACCGTTCCACGCTCATTTGGTATCGACAACAACGTGCTGCTGGTGTGTTGGTACGTGGAACGGAGCTGAAAGCTGCTGCTGAGAAGTTCGCAAGGCTACACGACACCCCAGACTTCAAGGCATCTGAAGGTTGGCTCTTCGCATTAAAGTTACGACACGGACTTACCAACCGTAAGACCCATGGCGAAGCTCTGGACACTAACAACAAAGGAAAAGAACAGTTTCGGCAGAAGGTGAAGGGCCTGTTTGACAGGGAGGGCCTCACTCTCGGTCAAGTCTACAATGCTGATGAAACTGGCCTTTTTATCGTTCAATACCCACAAACACGCTTGCTGAGGAGAGGGAGAAGCGTATACCTGGTCCAAAGCTCTCCAAGCAACGGGTGTCTGCTTTGTGCTGGGCAAATGCTAATGGCATGCACCGGCTCAAGCCCGTTATTGTAGGCCATGCAAAGCAGCCTCGGTGCCTTCGTGGGTTAATGGATGTCCTTCCTGTCGTGTGGTATCATTCTCTGAAGGCTTGGTTCACAACCAAGATCTTCAGAAATTGGTTTCACCAACACTTTGTCAAGGAGGTCATTCGTTATCAGACGGAGACACTAAAAATCCCACGAGACCAGGTAAAGACCCTCTTGACTCTAGACAATGCACCTGCGCATCTGTCTGAGTTGGTGGCTGAAAATGGCCGCATTAGGTGTCTGTTTTTGCCACCTAATACGACTGCTCTCATCCAACCAATGGACCAGGGAGTGATTGTGGCAACGAAGAGGCTCTACCGACGGAAGTTTTTGAACGAGGTGATGGTTGTCTACGAGGACGAGGACGATCGCAGGGAAGGACGAGACATGCGAGGACAAAAAACTGTAAAAAACCTTCGCCGATACAACCTCAAGTCTGCCATCTACAGTTGAGCCAGTTCATGGAAGGAAGTCTCTGTCAAGAATTTAGAAAATGGTTGGTCTCGGCTGCTTCATGGAAGTGACGTGGTGCACGATTTTCTAGGTTTTGACGTGGATGACTTCCATGCAAGGCTTCATGCGGGTGGAGACAATGTGGATATCGACGAAGTGCGTGAGTGGTTGGATGACGACGAGGGCGATCCTGGGTATCAGATCATGTCTGATATCGAGATCGCATCTACTGTTGCCGGTCTGAGTACCCAGCAGGAAGATTCCGACAAGGACAGCGACGATGATGCGGACTACTCACGGCTTGACACTACCCCAACCATCCCCAAGCTGAGCACATTCCAGGAATATGTGGAGTTCGTTCTCGACTACCTAGAACACCCGGACTGCAACAGGGAGATGGGGCCCTTGGGACTTGTGGGTGAAGTGCGAGCTTTCAGGCAGCGCATCATTAATCGTCAGAATCATCGTTGCTTGAGTCAATAAACCATTGAGAGTTTTTTCAGGCCAGTCAACCCTGCCGTCGTCAACCCTCGCTCCACACCATCATCTCACCAAGACAGGCCTTCTAGCTCCGAGCCACAGCCCAGCACATCAGCCACGGCGGAGTCACCACTGGATGTTAGTTTGCGTCTATCTTCTGAGTCCTCTGCGGTGGATAGCGTATCACCACGTCTCACCAAGAGGCCCCTACGCCACCTCATCTCGGACTCTGACAGTGACTAAATTCTCCAGGACTCGTCACAAGACCACACGGGAATTTACTGTTATGTACAGTGCAGTGAAGTGATGTGATCCCAGTTATGCGAAAGAAAACGTTGTAGAAAGTGCTGGTGAGAAGTGCTGGTGAGTGTAAAGTGCACCGGAAGTGCTAAGGTGTGAGAGGTGCAAGGTCTTCCTGTCAGAGCCTGAGATGACCGAGCAGGTTATACATGTGGACGGCGGCATCATTCTCGTAAGTATCCTAACTTCATCAAAATTCCTTGTTTTGTTCTTTCCATATCATTAATCTCATGCATAAACTGTGTGAAAGATGATTTCCATAATGATTTTCATGTCTAACCTGTTTTCAGCATGCTGTAAATGGGTTAAAAAATTACCCTAAATGTTAATCATAATTTCCTGCTTTCAATTTAATTTTTTCATGCATGGTTTTTAAGTGCATCAGCTATGAAAAAGGTGAATGCCATTGATTTGTGTGCAAGATCATTACCATAAAGATTTTCATGTCTAACCTGTTTTCATCATGCTGTAAATGGGTTAAAAGATTACCCTAAATGTTAATCATAATTTCCTGCTTTCAATTTAATTTTTTCATGCATGGTTTTGAAGTGCACCAGCTATGAAAAAGGTGAATGCCATTGATTTGTGTGCAAGATGATTACCATAAAGATTTTCATGTCTAACCTGTTTTCATCATGCTGTAAATGGGTTAAAAAATTACCCTAAATGTTAATCATAATTTCCAGCTTTCAATTTAATTTTTTCATGCATGGTTTTTAAGTGCACCAGCTATGAAAAAGATGAATGCCATTGATTTGTGTGAAAGATGATTACAATAAAGATTTTCATGTCTAACCTGTTTTCAGCATGCTGTAAATGGGTTTAAAAATTACTATAAATGTTAATCATAATTTCTGCTTTCAATTTAATTTTTTCATGCATGGTTTTTAAGTGCACCAGCTATGAAAAAGGTGAATGCCTGTGAATTTCATGTCCGGTCATAACCTAACCTAACCTAACCATTTTTCTGGTAACAATTTACATGATTTACTGTATTTGATGCTTTGTATCCAATAATTTAGTGCATAAAATGTGAGAAAAGATGATTTCCATGTCCGATACTTACTTATACTATGGTGGCAAGTTCTGAGCACCTATGGCTTACTCACCTCTAAATCATCATTTTTTGGTTAAAATTCAATTAATTCATGCTTTGTGTGCATTATTTATGTGAAAAGGGACCTAAATAAGTGCTATACATGTCCGGTAGGGAGGTAGGAAGGTAGTTTTCTGATTTAGGTTAGGTTAGGTTAGGTTAGGGTCATGAATGACCGGTGCTGGAGCTTCAGGACCAATATTCGGACAAAACCAGTGTCCGGACATGCCTTTGGCTCTATTACGTCGAATAGTGGAGGGATTACTGTAGTTCCGCTTAGGATTTCCTATTATCGTAACAAACACACTGCTTCCTATAATTTTGAAATATACTGGTATTTTGATGTTTACTTATTGTTTTCTGTAACAGTTTTACATAATAGGTTTCACCTTGTAAAGATATAAGGAGAAGTATGTGCGTCATCGCTGATCGATGACTTCTGGATACTCCGCCGTCACTTCTTAGGCCGACTGTACAAAAGCAAGAATCTCTCCATCATAACAAGAGCCAGGTCAGTCACTCGTACCCTGCCATCCATGCAAGAGCTGCCATAAACCCGAGCTGTGATCAGAATGGCATCCTTCTTGGCCAGAATCGTACGAATGGTGGACTCATTAACTCTGTAGAACTTGGCTATGTTGCAGTTCCTCTCATCCTTGGCTTTTCTCTTTATGACATTCACTTTCTGCTCTTGCGTCAAAGACTTCTGACGTTTGAGTGAGTCAGGCTTCAGCAGCATGGTGGAGGCAGGATAGGATGGGGGGGGGGGGAGGTCACACAGAGCACGAGCAGAGTCACAGCATGGGGAGACAGCAGGCTCAAGTGGAGAAGAAATGCTCAGTGGACCACGATGACACACTACGCAGACATGTGATAGCAGTACATCATCACTTGACAACCCATGTTATGTGCATCTTTTCTATGTAGTAAGATTTTTCAAACATTAACAGGTGCCTCACATCATGTTACATGCATCTTCTTCTGTGAAGTAAGATTTTGAAACACAAACAGGTGCTTCCTACATTCTGTGATTTCCGTGTTCTAGGACTACGCGTTGTAGGAGAGCGGGTTGCAATAACAAATAACACTCTTCACCCCCCCCCCACATACACACACACACAGTCTCAAGTACAACTCTGATTTATTAAAGCATTTTTCAAACCAGTTACTAATTTTACCCCTCTATCAATAAACACAATAAATATTCTAGCTACCACACCAAACATTCCAGCAGCTTTACCTACTTTCACCTTATCAATTACCTTAACCTAAAACCAAATACCAGGGAAGGGATGCAACATCAGTTTAACTATCCCCAGATTATTCCTACTTGTCAAACACTGAACTCAGCAAATGAATGTAATGTTCTCTCCATACATCACTGATTATTATCATATTTTTGCCATTCTTCATACACTGTTCACCAACATATCAATTTTCTACCAAAACACTGGATCTGGAGAGGGATGCAGGGATGCCTTCATGTGGCGGCACAAACATAACTGGCTGGCTAAGCTGCCTGGTCATGCAAACATCCTTCATATACTTCCCTTCCCCCAAAAGGAAATTGGTGGATGGATGAAGAAGGGTAACTTCTGCCTGCAGTCCATTGGGTTCAAATTACAGATGAACCCACCGCCGCTGCTGCTGCCGCCAACACCACTATCAATAAAGATGACCCTCTGAATGTGCAGGTTCCACATGCACAATATCCTGATGCACAAGCGGAAGGAGGGGGAAGCAGTACCAAGGATATTATAGGCACAGAAAAAGCAAATAATTTACATGGCATGTCTTCATACAGTCCCCGATGGATGAAACCGCCCAAGCAGTTAGGTTTCCCACTTTTTTATTCACATAAACCTCTCAACTATTTTCTATACAGGAGGCTATGCCCTTAGGAAGTACAGTCATACCATCTAAAATACGCAGTTCTAAGCTGAGCATTTCTAAGAAACGCAGTAAAACATGGCGAACAAAATCGTATTTCAATCATCACATAATCCACACACAAACATCGCTGGGGGGGGGACCATTACGTTCTTCATTGTTTGACATCATCACTGGCCACACGATAAAACTAGTTTCTTATTGGTGGAGCCCTAGAGCTAGTTTCTAATCAGTTCGTTTCTCATTCGTGGAGTGCTACAGCTCATTCCTTATTAGCTCATTTCTCATTGGTGTAGCATTAGAACTTGTTTGTTAGCTCATTTCTCATTGGTGGAGCATTACAACTCGTTAGTCAGCTCGTTTCTCATTGGTGGAGGGAGCATTACAACTCATTTGTCAGCTTGTTTCTCATTGGTGGAGCACTCGAGCTCGTTTCTTATGGGTTGGAGCTTATTCCCATTTCACCACAGTACCCCTCAGTCTTGCACCATATTCCTTACACGTTGGCTGTGCTTTATCATGACGCTGTGGCTACCCCACGCCCCTCAACAAGCTCTACCGTAGACCTCTCACGATCCAAAGGAGGAGCAAAAGCCAAGAAAAATACATTTACATATGCACAAAGTCTGCAGGGAAGGGGGGGAGGAATTTTGTCATTTATTAAAGTCAGGGTATTTTAATTTTCTCCTTTCATTAGGGGTAGGATTTACCCGTATTTCGAATGATTCAGAGAATTTCTACTGCAAATGATCTCTAACTCCAATTTGGGGTTGAAGTCAAAAACGAAATAAAATCCTCGAAATCTACCGAAATATGTATTTTCCTTTTTTAATTTCTGAACTAGGGGATATATTTTCCCTTATTTCAAGTGATTTTGAGACTAATTTCTGCCGAAACTTTTTTTCTTCCATCCATCCATTCATCATCCAATCCTACATTGCCCCATGAGGAGCTTAGGAGCCCGGGGCTAGGCAAGTTGGTCCTGACATTTACGATGAGAGTGACCAGCCTTATTCATCACTGAGTGGCATTACGTGACCAATAAACCCCAACCATCCCTTGGATATAAACCTTCACTGGCTCAATCTGACTGAAGCACAATAATTACCCACTAAACCACCCGGTGCCAAAATTTGATTATATGGTTACCAACCAGCATAGTAAAAATGGTTTCCTGGTATGCAGGAAACCATTTGGCTTGTCACTCAGAGTAGAGTCACCCACAGGCAGAAGGATGAGGAAAGAATGAAGGAAAGAAAGACAGAAGAGGGACTGTTAAGTCACCGGAAGGCAGAAGGACAAGGAAAGAATGAAGGACAGAAAGACAGAAGAGGATTGAAGGAAAGAAGGATGGGGGAGAGGAAAGGGTAGACACCCGAAAACAGCACTACATCGAGTTTATCAATGTTTTGAAATCAGATACCCGATGCAATATTGATGAGACAATTATACACCCTGTAAAGAAAATGCCTCATATTTATACACTTTTAACCCCTCCATGGCCGTGCCTCCAGCAATTCAAGGGCCCCCCTGGCCAGCGCCAGCACCATTTTTTCAAATTTTGAAAATCAAAATTTTTTCACCAAACTGAAGAGAAACATCTGACGCACCTGGTAATGCAATTTTTAGCTTCTTAAACCCATCCTATGCTTTGTAGTGAAACACAAAAAATTTTGCCAAATGACACTATCACACTGGTAAAAACTTAGCAGGGGACCAAAAGAACATTGCATTAACAAATATGCATAAAAATTTCAATGTTGTTGAGATGGTTTGAAATGGCTAGATATGTATTTACAAACAAAATCAGTGAATAATATGGGAGGTTTCATTAAAAAAACAAAACAATAATAATGATTTTTCTTTTTCACCTTTTTTGGTGTTTATTGCCTTTATGCAAGTATCGGGTTATTTTTGTAGTTTTGATGGTGTGGTGTGTGTGAAAAGAGAGGTGAGTGATGGTATTTTTATGCTCCTTTGTGAGTAAATGCTGAACCACAGTAGATAAAATTCGATATGACCCGCAATTAGCACCTCGCACGAGGAGATTAGTGCGAAGGGAAGGGAAGGTTTTTCACCCATCTATTCACCATGTGAAAATCTCAACTGCTACTGAAATGCGTGTGAAAAATGAGAAATATGTAAAATGACAAAATCAGTACAAAATATGTGAACTTCCTGGTATCATAATTATGATCCCCCCCCATTTTCTAACTGTATTATGTTTATTCCTGTACTGATTTCTGTTCATGCTCTGGGTGGTATAGTGTGTGTCAAAAGAGAGAAGAAAGATGATATTTCTCGTCTGTTTTGAGATAATGGGTGTGGTTGTGTGTTTAGTCACAACTCTTGTGGTCAGAAAACAATAATGCTGGGGATTAGCATGGCTGGCTGGGAAAGGAGGTGTAGGGAATGGTGAGGTTGTTATAACAATACACAATGAATATGACTATTTCTCCCACAAATATAAGAAATATATAAGAGGAACACAGTGCAAGAAAGAAATAATGGTAGAAAGAAAATGACTGAAGGAAAAAAAAAAAAAAACTTTTATGCTTGTAAAGTTGTGGGCGGTAACTTGTGGAGTTGGCAGTGAGCGAGAGGGAAGCTTATCTCTCTACTCTCTCTTCCCAGGTCAAAAGTAAACTTTAATAAGTAGTCATTGTCTGGGAAACACATTTACTCTCTTTTCTTGACTTACTTATTTGTTACAATTCACAGGTTTTTCTGTCCATACTCAGTAGTTCACAATGGAATGATACTCAAGGAAGCAGGGAAGGCAGAGAGCCACCTGGCATCCATAACAATGACAGGTGGTGAGTTTTCTCTTTTGCGGTAACCTGTCGGTATCTGCACATACGTGGCAACATACCTGGGCACTCCTGCCTACTATTATAGGCTCTTGGCCTTCGCTGGGTGGCAGCATCTTTTCAAGGAAATTTATGGCTGCCCAATCCTTTGCAGCATGTCGGTCTGCATGGTCATGAATTGCACCTGTACGCCGTGGTGCTGATGATGGTAGACCATACTCCTGAAAGATTTCAAACACACGATCATGAACGTACTTCCTCTGAAAGTAGTGATGATCCACTCACTCGATGTAGTGCTGCCCTCAGGTGTCTGCCCTTTCCTCTCCTCCATCCTTCCTTCCTCTTCTGTCTTTCTTTCCTTCATTCTTTCCTCGTCCTTCTGCCTATGAGTGACTTCACACTCCCTCTTCTGTCTTCCTTTCCTTCATACTTTCCTCTTCCTTCTGCCTATGGGTGACTTTACACTAAGTGACAAGCCAAATGGTTTCCTGCACACCAGTATACCATTTACTACACTGGGTGGTAACCATATAACCAAATTTGGGCACCTGGTGGTTTAGTGGGTAATTACGGCGCTCCAACACGATTTTGAGCCAGTAAAGGTTTATATCCAAGGGATGGTTGGGGTTTTTTGCTCATGTGATGCCACTCAGGGATGAGTGTGGATGGTCACTCATCTTAAATGTCAGGACCAATTTACCTAGCCCGGGGCTCCTACACTCCTCTTGGGACAATGTAGGATTGGATGATGAAATGAATGATGAGTAGTGGTGAGCATTAAGAATCCACACATCTACCAAGTGGAAAAAGAGTTTCTTATACCACTTGACAGAATGATGAATGCACTCCACACTACCCATCTGCATGTCGCTCCTATCAACCAAGTCTATGTTACGACTGTAGTCTGTGACTGCATCTGGTTTTCAAATGCGTTCACCTGTCATTTGATCTACTTGCCATGTGCCAACAAGAGCTCCTGTGTGGATGGTTGACATCATGTACACATCATGCTTGTCTCACCAGTGCAGGGCAAGAAGATCCGTGCTTCATTGCAGCTCCACAGTGCCTCTCTCTAGCTCATTACTGAACACTGGCATGTTGCATTGGTTAGACCGCACTGTGTCACATGAGCTAATGTTCCTGGCGAGGAGATGCACTGCCAGTTCTGGAGAGGTGTACCAATTATCTGTGCAGAGTACATGACTTTTACCCACAAAATCTTCCCTCATTTATTTTCACTACTGTGCCAGAATGTCAAGATGATTGTGATGGGGGATTTCAGTCACTGATCAGGTGTATATTATTATATCCACAACAACACCCATATCACAGCAACACTGTACAAATATCTTTATGTCAAAACAATGACGTTTCGATAAGATGTACTGTCTGAATGAAATAGGGCCATGGGATAACATATGTGACTCGTCGATTACAACCTTTTGAAAAGCCCCAAAATAGCATTTTATTTTGCCTTTGACATTCTCCAAAATGAGCCTGATCTTGCACAAACTGCCTGTAGGGTCTGTGATAGTGTTGTCAGAGAAATGACCGCAGGATGTTCTGGTACATGTACCAAGACATTCGTCCAATACATCAAGATGTGTCAGAAAATCAGTTGCCCAGTATTTAACATTGCATGTTTCTTCACCATAGGCATCAACATCATCAGCACCAAGAACAAGTACAACAAAGCCACTGTCATGTCAGTCCAAAACTGTGTCCTGTAGGTCTCTTCTTGTCCTTTGTCAGCAGCAGTCTGTTGGAAAAACCTGTCTCCATCACAATCTGTGTCATCAGGTGTTCATCAAAAACAACAGCACCACCACCTTTGGCTCTCCTCCCCTTTCACTGATCCACCTGGTGAACAAGCCTACATCTTTTCTATCCTTAATGACCTACAGCAGCTTGTACAGCACCCTACCCGTATCCTGGACCGCCTTGGAGAGAGTTCCAACATACTTGACCTTTTCCTAACAACTAATCCTTCTGCTTACACTGTTAATCTTTTCTCTCTGTTGAGCTCCTCCGATCATAACCTTATTACCTTAACCTGTCCTATTGCTCCAGTACAGCCTGTGGACCCTCCAAAGAAACGCCGCCTATGGCACTCTGGAGCTGCAGATTGGGAGGCCCTCAGGCAGTACTTCGATTTTCCTTGGAATGATTATTGCTTCCATGGCCGGGAGCCGTCTAAGTGTGCCCTGCGCATTACGAAGGTTATTCTCTCGGGCATGGAAGCATACATTCCTTTTCATATCCTCTGTCTAATGCAAGAGAGCCTTGGTTTAATCATGCTTGTTCAAATGCTGTCCACAACAGAGAGAGGGCCTTTAAAAGGTACCGGAGCCAACCCACCCCTGAATCACATCTTTTTCATATTTCTGCCCGGAATTGTGCTAAGTCTGTTTTTCGCTCTGCTAAAAATAATTTCATCCGTGCTAAATGTTCCCAACTCTCCAACTCGAATTCTTCTCGCTCCTTTTGGCACCTTGCCAAAAACCTTTCTAACAACTTTACTTCATCAACCTTCCCTCCTCTTTTCTACTCTGATGGCTCTGTAGCTATTTCTTCTACTGATAAAGCAGATCTCTTCGCTCAGACTTTCTCCTCCAATTCTACCTAAGACGATTCCGGTGCTGTTCCTCCATCACTTCCCCCCCTCAGACTTCCTCATGACTGGCGTTAAAATTTCTTCCGCTGATGTATTTTCTGCCATCACTGGCCTCAATATTAACAAGGCATATGGGCCTGATGGAGTCCCTCCTGTTGTCCTCAAGAACTGTGCTTCTGTGCTTACACCCTGCCTAGGTAAACTCTTTCGCCTTTGTCTCTCAACTTGTACCTTTCCTTCTTGCTGGAAGTTTGCTCTCATTCAGCCAGTCCCAAGGAAGGGTGACCATTCCCAACCCTCTAACTATCGTCCAATTGCTTTAACATCCTGCGTCTCAAAAGTTTTTTAATCCGTTCTTAACAGAAAAATTTTAAAGCATCTTTCCTGTCACAACCTTCTTTCTGATCGTCAGTATGGGTTCCGTCAGGGACGCTCCACTGGCGATCTTCTCACCTACCTTTCAGACTCCTGGTCATCCTCCTTTCGGGACTTTGGCGAAAGCTTTGCTATTGCACTTGACATCTCAAAGGCTTTCGATCGAGTCTGGCATAAATCTTTGATTTCCAAACTGCCCTCTTACGGTTTCTATCCTTCTATCTGTGCCTTCATCTCTAGCTTCCTTTCTGGTCATTCTATAGCTGCCGTTGTAGACGGCCATCGTTCTTCTCCTAGACCTATCAACAGTGGTGTTCCTCAGGGCTCTGTCCTATCACCAACTCTCTTTCTTTTATTCATCAATGACATTCTAAGCTGTACATCTAACCCTATCCACTCATATGCTGATGATTCCACCCTTCACCTTTCCATTCGATTTCCGCAACGTCCATCTCAGCAGTTACTTCAGCAAACAAGAGATGAGGCTATGGCACACCTAATGTCTGACTTGGCTCATATCTCTGATTGGGGTAAAAATAATCTTGTTATTTTTAATGCATCAAAAACTCAGTTCTTACAATTATCAACCCGACAAAATCTTCCTCAGGATTACCCACTAATGTTTAATAATGTCCAGCTCAGTCCTGCATCATCCTTGAACATGCTAGGGGTTTCTTTCTCTCAGGATTTGTCTTGGAAAGAACATATTACATCTCTTGTGAAATCTGCTTCCAAGAGATTAGGTGTGCTGGGCCGACTCCGAACTTTCTTTACCCCTGCACAGATGTTGACCTTGCACATGGGTTTTATTCGCCCATGTACGGAGTACAACTCTCATGTGTGGGGAGGCTCCCCACATGCAGCTCTTCTCAATAGGGTGGAGTCAAAGGCTTTTCGTCTCATTAACTCTCCTCCTCTTACTGATTCCCTTCAACCTTTGTCTCTTCGCCGCACTGTTGCATCCTTATCTCTCTTCTATCGCTACTTCAATGGTCACTGTTCCTCTGTACTGTCTGCTTGCATCCCTCCACCTCTACGACGGGCACGTAGTACCCGTCTAGCAACAAACTCTCATCCCTTTTCTGTCCAACTCTCTAATGCAAGAGTTAACCATTACTCCCAGTCCTTTTTTTATGCAACTGGTCAACTCTGGAACTGTCTCCCCTTTCTGTATTCCCTACTTCCTATGATCTCCAATCTTTCAAGCGCAGTGTGTCCAGGCATCTCGAAATGAATGGATCTTGAATTTGGCTCTCTTTTGTAATGTTTTTACTTTTTCTTGGAAGGAACAGTATGCGGGCCCTGGCCTTTGGTTTCTTCTTCCTTGCATAAAGAAAAAAAAAAAACTGTCTGTCATCAGTCCTGCTGTATCACATACATCTGAGTCACTGTCGTCGAACGTAGAGGTCCTCGGTGTGAAGTCAGTGGTCAGTGCCCATGCGTATGATGAGTGGTAAGGGGATGCCTGCACATGTGACTGCTGCAGGGAGTGCCTTCTGATCTTTTGCAAGTGGGCACATTTCATGACAGATTTTTTAGTCTGCTGTGAAGGCTGCGGGGCAGACAAGGTTCCTGGCACTTAGGAGGATGGTCCTGGTGTTGGTTCAGGTGGTGCAACTGTGTGGGATGGTGTGAGGCTGCATGAGGGTGAGGGAAGTGGTGATGACGGTGGAGTGCGAGAGGAGGAAATCGCACAGTGCTCCTGAAACTGTGGCAAACATTGCTGCGACATGCTCGTCTCCTCCTCAGCTCCTTTTGCAGCAAATAAATGCTTTGCCACCTTCTTTTTCTTAGCAGGTGGCACACCAATCATGTGGCAAGAACAAGGTGGAGCACCATCATCAGTGTCATCCGAGTCCTCATCATCATCGTCCTCATATGCAAGTGTCTGGTACCACTCATCGGTGTCAACGTCAGAGAGGTCATCAATACTATTTCCACACTCGTCATCAGAGCCAATACGGTCGTCATCACTCTTCCCATCCTTGGGGAAGAGTTCTGCCCTGATTTCAGGGCTTGTAAGGCTCTGGCACGCATGCAGATAGAAGCAGAACGAGGGAGTACTGGGCATGGAAGGAGCAAAAACTGGACATCCACTCATGCCTGTGTCACGCGCTGTACTGAGAGTGTGGATGCTTGGGAGCAGGGTTGCCAGGTTAGAAACTGCCAACCCGTCAAGTTCCTCACCCAAACCCGCCCAATCCTGCCAAAATGTCATCCTTCTCACCCGCCCAAAAATCGCCTTGTCAGTAATCACAGACTAATAACATTAGGTTTACAGGTGAGCAACAAATGACATGAAAAATATATTTTATACAAACTTCATACATTAGCAGCACCTTAGTCGTATATTAAATGAATGGGAAGAAATTATTCAACATTAAATTAATGCTAATGAATTAGAAATCTATTTTCACATATTAAGAGATAAGAACAAGAATCAAGCAGTTCCTTTAACACTGACGGCCCAAGCACCTTGTTTATCAGAGCAGTGCACTTTGTTCTATGAACAGAAAGGCCCTTTGCTGAAATAGTTTTCACTATTTCACCCAGGTGATAAACTGTACTTGTGCTTGAATGACAGGCAAAATATGCAAATAATTTGAGCTCCACAATTTTCACACTGTTGTCTACTTTCACTTTTGTGATGCCTGCATCAAAAAGTGTTCTTGTGGCAGATAAGGGAAGAGCATTTTCTTGTTCTTTTCTGTTGCACAGTGATCTTTCAAATCTGCACGGTAGGCTCTCAGGATTGTTTTACAAAATTTGCACAAATGCCTTTGTTTCATCACCTGGGACACTGAGAATCCACTCTCGCAATCCATTTTCTTTTTCCCAGCTTTTATGGTAATTTCTGTTATACTTTGCATATTTACCTAGTGCCACCCCTTACGCGATTATGGTGTCTGGCAATAGAAAGATAGATCTTCCCAATTCCACTATCCAGCAAACGTCCCTTCACTGCTCCCTGACTAAAACTGAAATGCTGCCTCTCTTCTTCTACCATCACAGCATACATGGTCCCCAGCCCCTGTGACCTGTGTTTAAGTGTGGATTAGGGGAGTCATATCCCGAGGGAGGGCTGGGCCAGGTGCTAATGGCTTGGTCAGTTCCACCCACCACTTGCCCTCTTGACCTCTCCTGTCACCCTTGTTTTTGCTAAGAGACAAGAGTTACAGTAAGGTTAATTCAGTAAGGTTTATTTAGCAATGTCCTCACGAGCTGAAGCCGCCAAAAACCTGCCAGTTAAGATATAAACTCGCCCAAAAAAACGCCCAACCGCCAGTGTTAAATTTACCCGCCAGCCTTAATCAAATACTGCCCAATTTGGCGGGAAATCTGCCAACCTGGCAACTCTGCTTGGGAAGGTAGGGTGGGTCAATGTCAGCATCTCCCAGACTTTCATTCCCTTCCCAAAATTCTTTGAAGTTTTTTACAAATTGTGCTGCATCAACACCAACAGCCATGCTCCAGTAAAATGTTGTTCGATGCCTGCAGCCATTTAGTGGTTAAGAGTCTATTCATTCTTAGATCCTTAGTGGAAAAGTTTCTAGAGAAGGGCAAGAAGTTGTATGCAGCCTTCATGGATCTGGAGAAAGCATATGACAGGGTGGATAGACAAGGTTTGTGGAAGGTATTAAGAATATATGGAGTGGATAGGAAGTTGTTGAAGGCAGTGAAGAGTATGTATGAGGGTGCTAAGGCTGCAGTGCGTGTGGATGGCAAACTGAGTGAATCTTTCCATTTGAAGGTTGGATTGAAACAAGGATGTGTCATGTCTCCATGGTTGTTCAATCTGTACATGGATGGGGTTATAAAAGAGATACAAGGTCGGGCAGTGGATGTTGGAGCGGCCCTAGTGAGAGAGGGCAGTGTTTGGAAACTCCCTGTACTGTTGTTTGCAGATGATACTGTGTTGTTGAGTGAAGATGAAGGGGAGCTGCAAGGCTTGGTAGATGAGTTTGGGAGAGTGTGTGTAAGAAACGGAATCTAAAGATGAATGTAGGGAAGAGTAAAGTGATGGTCTTCGAGAGAAGTGAAGCCAGTGAATGTACAGTGAGAGTGGATGGGAAGGATATGGAGAATGTGAGTGAATTTAAGTACTTGGGCAGTGTGATGAGTAAGGATGGAAGTCTGGAGGGTGAAGTGCTCGAAAGGGTGCAACAGGGAAGGAAGGTTGCTGGTTCGTTGAAAGCAGTGATAAGAAACAGGGAGGTGAGCATGGAAGTGAAAAAGTTGTTACATGACAGTATTGTGATATCAACTCTGACATATGGAAGTGAAGCTTGGACCCTGTTGGAAGGACAGAAGTCAAGAGTGAAAGCAGTGGAAATGAGTTATTTGAGAGGAGAATCTGGAGTCACAAGGAGAGACAGACTAACAAATGAGGAAGTGAAGGAGCATTGTGGTGTGGTTGAGGACGTGATAGGAAGCGTTAGAAGAAACACGTTAAGGTGGTTTGGGCATGTGGAGAGGATGGAGAGTGAAAGATTGATGAGAAGAGTGTATGTGAGTGAGGTGGAGGGGGCGAGAGGGAGGGGGAGGCCGAGGATGAGATGGAGGGATGGAGTGGAGAGGTATATGAGAGAGGGGGGTGTGAGTTGGGAGCGTGGTAGTGAAATGGAAGGGGACAGAGTGACATGGAGGCGATTTGTTTGTGGCCACCCCATGCGGGATTGAGGTGTCTGGCAACAGATAGATAGATAGACAAAGTCTATAATTTACCCGAATACAAGGCAACTTACTGCAGCCTACTTTGCAGCTTGTTGGAGGCTAAACAACACATGCATCAAAAGGAGATAAAAGAATCGTGGTCAAATACATATTTTCATCAAAATTTTAGTATCTAATACCTAATGCAAGAAGGAACCATAGGCTAGAAAGCCCATACAATTGTTTTCTCCGATAACTCAACCATTCTTCTGTTATAAATTACCCAATTCTACCCACCCCTTTGAAATAATAATAATAATAAAAACAATAACAATAATAATAATAATAATAATAATAGTTGTAGTAATGATGGTAATGATGAATGTGTGGAAACCTATGAGAAAAATTATGTTAACTTGTCCCTACTCACTGTTTCAGCCAGGCCCATGGTGAAGTATATTGGAACTTTGAGGTTCATGCGATCCCAGTAAGTGTCCAGGAGAATACACAGCTCCTGTACCCGTCCCAGCGCGAACACTGGGATGAGAACCTTACCCCCACGGTCCACACAGTCATGCACCTTCTTTAGTAGATCACGCTCTCTGCAGGTGGACAGGAGCTCACATCAGACCAAGCTAGTTGAGGTTAAAGTGAGTTAACACGTTATGTATGGCAACTCCACCTGTATTTAAGTTTGGCTACCATCAGACAATAGTAGGGTGGAAAAAGTGGAAGCATTGAAGAAGATCAAGATGGGAGAGGCCCCAGGAATTGATGGAGTGTGTGGAGAAATGCTGAAGTATAGGGGTGAGATTGTTGTGGAATGGATATGGAAGGTGAGAAGAGGGAAGGGTTCCAGAAGACTGGAAATCAGGTATAATTGTTCCTTTATATAAAGGAAAAGGGGAGAGAGAAGTATGTGGTAACCATAGGGGTATTTGCCTTCTTAGTGTGACTGGAAAGACATATGGTAGAACACTTATTGATAGGGTTAGGCATATAACAGAGTAGTTAGTTGGAGAAGAACAAGAGGGATTTAGGAAGGGAAAAGGGTGTGTAGATCAGATATTTGGTCTATGATGTTTAGTGGAGAACTATCTAGAGAAGGGAAAGAAAGTGTATGATGCCTTCATGGACGTGGAGAAAGCATATGACAGAATAGATAGGCAAGGTATGTGGAAGGTATTAAGAATACAGTATATGGAGTGGAGGGGAAATTGTTGAGTGCTGTGAAGAGCATGTACGAAGTAGCTAGGATTACTTTGCAAGAGGATGATGAGCTGAGTTCTTTGATCTGAAAGTGGGACTGAAACAGGGTTGTGTGATATCTCCATGGCTGTTCAATATATACATGGATGGGGATGTAAAGGAGGTGCAAGGTAGGGCAGTGGATGTGGGGGTGGTTCAAATGAATGAGGGTGAGATGTGGAAGATTCCAGTGTTGTTGTTTGCTGATGATACAGTATTGTTGAGTGAAGATGAAGGTGAGTTCCAAGGTTTGGTGAATGAATTTGGGACAGTGTGTAAGAAGAGGAATCTGAAAGTCAATGTGAACAAGAGTAACATTATAGTGTTTGAGAGGAATGAAGTCAGAATGCACAGTGAGGTTGGATGGTGAGGATATGGAGAATGTGAGTGCATTCAAGTACTTGGGCAGTGTGATGACTGAGTAAAGATGGAAGTTTTGGGGATGAAATACCTGAAAGGGTACAGCAGGGAAGGAAGGTTGTTGGTTCACTGAAAGTGGTGATGAGAAATAGGGAGGTGAGTATGGAAGTCAAGAAGTCACTGCATGATAGTATTGTGATCCCTACCCTGACATATGGAAGTGAGGCATGGACCTTGCTAGAGGGTAACAAGACAAGAGTGGGAGCAGTGGAAATGAGTTACTTGAGAGGAGCACGTGGAGTGACATGGAGGTTGATGAATGAAGAAGTGAAGGAACGTTTTGGGGTGGATGTGGATGTGGTTGAGAAGATTAGGAGAAATACACTGAGGTGGTTTGGACATGTGGAGAGATTGGAGAATGAAAGACTGACTAAGAGGGTGTATGCAGGTGGGGTGGAGGGAGAGAGAGGGAGGGGAAGGCCAAGAATGAGGTGGAGGGATGGAGTTGAGAAGTATATGAGGGAGGGGGGAGTGAGCTGGGGGGAGGGTAGGCAAATGGTGGGTGACAGAGCGACTTGGAGGCGTTTTGTCTGCGGCCACCCTTTGTGGGATTAGGGCGTCGAGCTATAGATAGATAGATAGATAGTTAAACAATAGTAACTCCATTTGCATAAAATTTTTTGCTTTCATCAGTCAAGGGTAACTCCATTTGTATTTAATATTATGCTATCATCAGCCACCAAGTCTCTTATTCTTTGAGTCATACCTCAGACAGTATAATAACACTTGTCTTTATACTGCTGCTGCCAAATTATCTTCACCCTAGAAGAGATCCCTCAAACTGAAAGAGTATATGCTGGTGATACTACATTATGTTAGGTTTTAGATTATTCTAAACAAAGCCCTGGTAAGCTACAATAAAACATTTGAGATAAGGCAGGACATACCTTGATATATATAGCTAACTCTTGTGTCTGGCAATGAACTAATTTGGCACAGATTATGGACAACAAGGAACATGCTGTACCACCAGTCAAACTTGGCAATGCTGGTATTGTGAGACAGATGGAAAGCCAGTTACTAGCCCTCAGGATTCTAACTCCTGGCAATCTTCCACTGCTGAGATGTTCCAATGTTTCAGTATACTCTTCTAAATATTTTCCACTTGCTATCTACACTGAACTACATGCATATCACATACACCATAATCACTTCTAAGTCTACAATTATGACAAAACAAAAGAGCCTCACAATCCCCAAAGGCGTGAACATGCACAACCACACTTACGACTTCCAGCAAAAAGTCCAATTATTCAGCAACTGATTATTCAGTAGATCTGATATTTTGGCAGTTTTGAGAAACAGTCCCATTTAAGAAAGTATCTGATTATTCGGTAGATATTCCAAATCATCTTGGCAGTCCAGGAAGTATTATCTGTGACTTAACAACGCCGTTTCTTCTATAGGTAGGCTATTCATCAGTGTTCTAAATACATCTATACCTTCACAGACACAATTTATAAAAATATTCACACATAAACACAAACTTCAACAGTAAACAGCTCATTTAAGCCTTGTAAAACCCAGTGATCATTCCTACATATAAAATCACTGGAAGGCAGCAAGAATGAAATATGGTATATAATTGTCACCAAAGGGTCATGAAACTCTAGGGAAAATAATATCCACTTTTCAGGGTTAGAAACTCTAGGGATAATCATCTCCACTTTTCATAACTCTGTGGGACTAATAAAACGCAAAACTGGTATTTTTCTAAACACTTTCACTATAGGTGGTTTACTTTCACCTGATGGAGCATCATCATTACTGTTACAATTTGGCCTACTGTGTCATTACACTTGTATCTACCTATCTATGTATTGCCAGACACCTTAATCCCATTAGGGGTGGCCACAAACAAACCGCCTCCATGTCACCCTGTCCCCTGCCATTTCACTGTAATGCTACCAGCTCACAACCCCCTCTCTCATATACCTCATCACTCCACCCCTCCAATTCATCCTTGGCCTCCCCCTACCTCTCCCCCTGCTCCACCTCATTCACATACACTCTCCTTGTCAGTCTCTCACTCTCCATCCTCTCCCCATGGCCAAACCACCTATCACATCCACATTCACACCACAGCACTCCTTCACATCCTAATTTGACAGTCTGTCTCTCCATGTGACTCCACAGGCTCCTCTCAATTAACTCATTTCCACTGTCTCACTCTTGACTTGTGTCCCTCCAACAAGGTCCAAGCTTCACTTCCATACATTAGATTTGGCATCACAATACTGTCAGATAGTAACTTTTTCACTTCCATGCCCATTTCCCTGTTTCTTATCACTGCTTTTGTAACCAGCAACTTTTCTTCCTTGTTGTACCCTTTCAAGCACTTCACCCTCTAAACTTCCATCCTTACTCATCACACTACCCAAGCACTTAAATGCACTCACATTTTCCATATCCTCCTCATCCAGCCTCTCTGTACATTAACTGATTTCACTTCTCTTGAAGACCATAACTTTATTCTTCCCTATATTCACCTTTAGATTCCATATCTTAAACACTCTCCCAAACTGATCCACCAAGCCTTGCAGCTCCTCTTCGTCTTCCCTTAACAACAAAGTTATCATCTGCAAACAACAGTACAGGGAGTTTCCAAACACTGCTCTCTCTCACTAGGGCCTCTCCAACATCCACTGCCTTACCTTGTATCTCTTTTATCACCCTATCCACATACAGATTGAACAACCACAGAGACATGACACATCCCTGTTTCAATCCAACCTTTAAATAGAAAAATTCACTCAGTTCACTATCCACACACACTGCAGCCTTAGCACCCTCATACATACTCCCCACGGCATTCAACAACTTCCCATCTACTCCATATATTTTTAATACTTTCCACAATCCTTGTCTATCCACCCTGTCATATGCTGTCTCCAAATCCATAAGGGCCACATACAACTTCTTTCCCTTCTCTAGAAACTTTTCCACTAAAGACCTAAGAATGAATATCTGATCTACACAACCTCTCCCCTTCCTAAAAACTCCCTATTCTTCTCCAAGTAATTCCTCTGTTATATCCTACCACATACTTTTCCTATTACACTGAGAAGACAAATGCCCCTATGATTACCACATACTTCTTTTTCTCCTTTTCCATTTGTACAGGGGAATAATTATACATGACTTCCAGTCCTCCAGGACTCTACCTTCATCCCAGGCCAATCTGCACATCTTCCACATCCATTCTACTACTATCTCTCCCCAATGCTTCAGCATTTCACTAAACACTCTATCAATTCCCAGGGCTTTCCCCATTTTAACTTTCTTCACTGCTTCCATAACTTCCATCCTGCTGATTTCTTCCTCTTTTCTCACATCCCTCCGTCTCTCAGCCAGTCCCCAGCCAATTACACTCACATTACTTTCATTCTCTATGTTCAACAATTCCTTAAAGTGTTCTCTCCATCTGCTCACTTTTTCTCCCTGCTCCACTAGTAATCTACCATAATTATCTTTCACTCCCCAAGTAACGTCTTTGCCACCCTCTTTACAAATTCCTCATCCACTCTCTTCTTACTAATCTTTTCACCTCTCTTCCTCTCTACATATAACTCTCTGTTCTGTCTCTCAACTTCATCCACGCCCATTTCTCATCTATTCACTATATGTTTTCTTCTTTTGTGCCACAGCCTCTCTCACCTCTTCATCCCACCATGCTGTTCCCTGCACCCTTTTTCATCTTCTCTTCATTCCACACACCAACTCACATGCTGCACAGATTTCTTCTGTGAATATCTTGCACACATCTTCCACGTCCCCCATTTGCTCCAATCCATATTTACCCAATCGCTCCTCCACCTCCCTCTTATATTTTGTCTTTTTTCCATTCTTTTGTAACCTTTCCACTCTCCTTGTATGAACTACTTCCTCCTGTCCTTCCCTTCTTCTATTTCTCCATTTCATTTGGACTTTGATTCTTAGTGGTCAGAAAGTCCACTCCCCCAACCTCTACATACCCTTGCATCCATTACACACCTCATCCTGTCATCCACACACTTGTATATGAATATGTTCACTAATTTCTATATTTTTCAAATTCAGGTACAGTACTGTACAAATTACAGTACTGTACAGTATCATACAATACAGTAACCCCCCCCCAAAAAAAAAAATTAAATAAATAAATAAACAAAAATAAGCGAGGGTTATGTTCCAAACCCTCTCGCTAATTCTTGAAAAACATTTCTTGTTAAATCTGTTTCCCCGTTGTTTTTAACTGTCCAGCTGTGACAACTCTTGTTTCATTTGTCAGCATATTGGTGGACGGGACTGTCCTAAGTGTCTAACTAAACCTAACCTAAGTTTAACTGTACCTAATAATTTGGCCACACCTAACGTAACCTACAGCTGGGAAAAGAAATCCATGTTTGAATATGTAGAGTAAGTTTCTTCCATTGCGCTGGAGACAAACAACCGCAGGTATGGCTTAACGGCTTAACCCCTCAATGGTCATGGGTTCAGAAATTTGCATGCACGGCTTGTACGCAATTGCCAAAATATCTTGTACGCGAAGCACGGTAATATTTGGTGATTTTAATTTACCAGTTCCAAAATGGGGAGAAGCCCTATCCTCACACACAGGGTTAGACCTGTATACAAACTTGCAGGAAAGTGCTTTATATCAATTTGCAAATTATCCGAAACGTGGATCTAACATCTTAGATCTTGTCTTAGCCACATCAGAAAATGTAGTGAGTAACAATTGTAGGAGAAGAATTTAGCACAAGTGATCATTGCACAGTTACATTCAACATTAAATTCTGTGAAGACAGTGTCAGGGCCAGTTGTGAGAAAGTGCCTGACTTTAAGAGAGCAAAATTTAAGAAATTAAAGGCAATTATAGGTGCAGGCAACTGGCATCCCATTGTCCAACCTTTAGATATCAATGAGGCATGGGATTTTTTTACGGAAGCTCTCAACAGTGCTGTCAGGTTATGCATTCCAATGCGCAACAGAAGGCCTGCCAAAAATTCTAAACCCAAATGGTGGAACTTCGACATTAAACATTGTCTGAAAGCTAAAAATCTAGCATATAAAAACTATAATACCACAAAAAGCCAAAGATATAAAAATGATTATGATGCCCTTCGACGAAAAGCCAAAAAATTAATTAAATGCAGTAAGAAAAACCTTGAGGCACATATTGCAAGTATCAGTAAATCAAATCCCAAAGAACTTTTCAGTTACATAAGAAGCAAAAAGGTAATAACTCCAACAACCGGTCCCTTGATCACAGATAACGACAGCACACTGATGATGAAACTATGATGGCAAAAATTCTTAATACAGTAATCTCTCTACTATTCGGACGCCCAGTATTCGGATGCATCACTATTCGGACATCGTGGGCTGTCTGACCCCCAAAATGCCCCCAAATCCGAAAAAATCCTATTTTTTTGGACCGAGTCAGTTTGAATTTCCAGCGCACGTAGATAGGCTGTGTTTTAGCGCCTCGCGCCTCTCTGTCGGTCTCATTTCCCGCTCCGATCCTGACTCATAAACACGCTCTGAAAATGGCGGCTGAAGTGACTGGTTTTGTGGTGATACCCTACCTCCTGCAGGGCTTGATGCTGCTCTTCACCTTCTTCATAATGTGTGTGATGATGGCCCTGCCACCTGAGAAGAGGAAGAAAGTGGTTCTGACTCTGGAGAAGAAGAGGGAGGTATTGGAGAAGGTGGACGCCGGGTGGCCGACATCACGGATCCTACGTGAGTTCAACCTCCCTCGCTCCACTTTGTTTGATATCAAGATGTCCCGAGACAAACTACAGCAGTACACGGCTGATTTCGCTTCGAAGACAAGACGAAACGTGGAGAGGAAGGTGATGTTTACTCCTAAGTATGCTGAGATTGAACATATTCTCCAGGACTCGTCACTAGACCACACGGGAATTTACTGTTATGTACAGTGCAGTGAAGTGATGAGATGCAAGGTATGCGAAAGAAAATGTTGTGGAAAGTGCTTGTGAGAAGTGCTGGTGAGTGTAAAGTGCACCGGTAGTCCTAAGGTGTGAGAGGTGCAAGGTCTTCTGTCAGAGTCTGAGATGACCGAGAGGGTTATACATGAGGACGGAGGCATCATCCTCATAAGCACCCTAAATTCATCAAAATTCCTTGTTTTGTTCTTTCTATATCATTAATCTCATGCATAAACTGTGTGAAAGATGATTTCCATAATGATTTTCATGTCTAACCTGTTTTCAGCATGCTGTAAATGGGTAAAAAAATTACCCTAAATGTTAATCATAATTTCCTGCTTTCAATTGAATTTTTTCATGCATGGTTTTTAAGCGCACCAGCTATGAAAAAGGTGAATGCCTTTGATTTGTGTGCAAGATGATTACCATAAAGATTTTCATGTCTAACATGTTTTCATCTATCTATCTATCTATTGCCAGACGCCTCAATCCCGAACGGGATGGCCACAAACAAATCGCCTCCATGTCACTCTGTCCCCTGCCATTTCACTACCACGCTCCCAACTCACACCCCCCTCTCTCATATACCTCTCCACTCCATCCCTCCATCTCATCCTCGGCCTCCCCCTCCCTCTCGCCCCCTCCGCCTCACTCACATACACTCTCCTCGTCAAT
>JAGKTI010010472.1:0-15124 GCA_018397915.1 Birgus latro
TTGTTACATGACAGTATTGTGATACCAACTCTGATATATGGAAGTGAAGCTTGGACCCTGTTGGAAGGACAGAAGTCAAGAGTGACAGCAGTGGAAATGAGTTATTTGAGAGGAGCATGTGGAGTCACATGGAGAGACAGACTAACAAATGAGGAAGTGAAGGAGCGTTCTGGTGTGGTTGAGGACGTGATGGGATGAGTTAGGAGAAACACGTTAAGGTGGTTTGGGCATGTGGAGAGGATGGAGAGTGAAAGATTGACGAGGAGAGTGTATGTGAGTGAGGTGGAGGGGGCAAGAGGGAGGGGGAGGCCGAGGATGAGATGGAGGGATGGAGTGGAGAGGTATATGAGAGAGGGGGGTGTGAGTTGGGAGCGTGGTAGTGAAATGGCAGGGGACAGAGTGACATGGAGGCGATTTGTTTGTGGCCACCCCGTTCAGGATTGAGGCGTCTGGCAATAGATAGATAGATAGAGCGCTATAGCTTCCTCAGTAGGCCAGCATGAGTTAAAAAAGAGGAAGTGTCTCCTTTTGCAGTACAAGCCTCCTCCCCAAGCACCAAGGAGAGAAGGTAGGACCCGTCACCGGTCCGGCACCTTGAAAGGTACCGCTGACGAAGGTCTCCCAGACTGGAGCACTCCACAGGAATGTGCCGTACTGTCAAAGGAACTAGGCAATCATCACAAAAGGGAGGGGAGCCCTCTCCATTAAAAAACCATGGGTCAGCCTAGTGTGACCAATCCTCAGGCGAGCTAAGGCTGTCTCCCACTGATGGGACATTCCTACATACCCTCCATTACCCAGGTCTTGACGAATACTGCAAAGCTTATTTGACCCAACGGCATCCCACCTCTTCTGCCAACAAGAACGCGCAGCCGTCATACTGGCTACATGGAGATCCTCAAATGGGACACGGTAAAGAGGAGAGAATTGGCGTGATGCAGCAGCTTTCGCTAAGGAGTCAGCTCGTTCATTGCCCACAACCCCTACATGGGCAGGGACCCAATACGTCTTTACAGAGTACCCACGCCTATTCAACAAGTAGAGCCACTCCAGGATGGCCAAGACTAGGGGATGAGATGAGAAGGTTCAAGACAAAGCTTGCAAGGCACTGGCAGAGTCACTAAAAATGGTAAAAGAAGATGGAGGTAAACTAAAAATCAATTCTACTGCAACTAAAATAGCAGTAAGTTCAGCAGTAAAAATGGATGTGGAAGGAGGGAGACTCCCGCCAAGGCTAAAATCATTAAGAATGACGCCAAACCCAGTCCCAGAATGGGATTTGGACCCATCTGTATACACAGGAATTGAGTCACTGTGGGTAGTGGCATGTTCCAAAAAATAAGAGAGGGCCGCCTGTGAGGAAAGGGAGGTCTTTCTCTCTGGGAAGTAAACACACGGTTGAACCTCTGGAAGAAGCCATGGAGGCACTCGGGAAACATGTACTGGGCAAACAGGGGAGGAGGGAAAACACAGCTCCTCCATGGCAGCCCTTACTCTGTACCCAAATGGGTGGGGATGGTGAGGATGGGTGTTGTAAAAGTGGTGAAGAGTAATCTCAGAGACAGCCCTACTACACAGAGAGTTGGGAAGACGGTGGAGGCGGTGCCAACACCGCACTAATAAGGACTGTCTACGGATATCCAATGGTGGCTCATTTGCATCAACCAACAGACTAGGTATCGGTGACGAGCGGAAAGCCCCAGTAGACAGACGGATCCGAAGCAGACGAGTACACCTCACACCCATAGTCTAGTTTGCTCCTCACTAAGGTACGGTAAAGGTGTAGCAAGGTAGTTCTGTCAGCGCCCCATGACAGATGTGACAAGGTCCGTAGGAGAGAAAGGGCTCGATGACATGACTGACGTAAAGAGCGGATATGAGGGACCCATGTCAACCTCCTATCGAAAATAAGGCCAAGACACCTTGCCTCACCTACAACTCGCACTCTCTGGCCATACAACTGGAGGTCTGGGTCTGGATGTATACCTTTCATATGACAGAAATGTAAGGCCACTGTTTTAGTTGGTGAAAAACGGAAGCCATGCATGGTAGCCCAGTGTGAGACCCTGTCCAGAGCAAGCTGCATTCTGCGCTCTGCCACAGCCATTCAGGAAGCAGCAAACCATAGTGTTAAATCATCAACATATAGAGAGGCAGATACTCCTTCTGGAACTGATGCTGCAATACCATTCAACGCAATTGCAAACAGAGTCGCACTAAGGACACTCCCTTGAGGCACCCCTTCCTCCTGAGGGTACGACGCAGACAAGGTGGAACCAACTCGAACCTTAAATTTACGATCACAAAGGAAATCGATCAGAAACAGGGGCAGTCTTCCACGTAATCCTATAGAGTGTAGTTCCTTGTATATCCCAAATCTCCATGTTGTGTCGTATGCCTTTTCCAGATTAAAGAAAACGCATACTAGGTGCTGCTTCCTAGCAAAGGCAGCACAAACTGCTGCCTCAAGACGTACCAGCACATCTGTTGTTGAACGATACTTTCTAAAACCAGACTGACAATTAGAAAGAGACTCATTCCTTTCGAGGAAATATGTAAGGCGAGTATTAACCATTTTTTCAAACAGTTTGCACATGCAGGACGTCAAAGCAATCGGCCTATATTCAAGAGGACTGTACCCTGCTTTCCATGGCTTTTGGAATGGCAATACAATAGCTTCACGCCAAGAGGTGGGTAAAGAAGAGTTCCTCCAAATTCTATTAAAAAGGTTGAGGAGAGAACACTGTGCATCCTCATCCAAGTGCTGGAGCATCGCGTATGGTATGTCATCTGGCCCTGGAGATGTGTCATGACAAAGGGAAAGGGCAAACTGTAGCTCGTGAGAAGAGAAAGGGAGATTGTACGTTTCCCTATTCTCCGAACAAAAGTCCAGCACCTTAGCTTCCTCCAACTCTCTGTGTCTAGAAAACGTTGAAGTGGCAGCATCCCTATGAGAGACTGCTGCAAATGCAGATGCCATAGTATCGGCCACAATCACGGGGTCACCGACAGGAATGCCATTAACCTTCAACACAGGGGACTTAGTTGGAGTAAATTTTCCCGAAATTTTCCTGACCCTCTTCTACACCTGAGACAATGGTGTCCTAGAGTTAATTGAGGAAACATATGCTTTCCAAGATTCCCGCCTAACATCCTTGAGCGCCTGACGAGCCTTAGCCCTTGCCCTCCTGAACTGAATAAGATTATGCTCAGTTCTGCATCTTCGATAGCAGGAAAAAGCTATCTTCTTAGCCCGTACGGCAACCCCGCATTCCTCATTCCACCAGGGGAGAGGTCGAGAGCGATACATGCCAGAGGTTTTTGGGATAGCTTCAAGGGCAGCAGAATGCAAAGTGGAGGTGAAAAAGGAAACGGCTTCATCTATAGTTGGATATTCCTCTGCAGCGGAATCAAAAGATGCCAAAGCAGAGAAAAGTGACCAGTCCGCCTTATCTAGCTTCCACCTCGGTAAGCAGGAACAGGGACCAGATGTCGGTGATGTAAGGAGGACAGGGAAGTGGGAACAGCGACCAGATGTCGGTGATGTAAGGAGGACAGGGAAGTGGTCACTCCCATGCAAGCTCTCCATAACCTCCCAGGTGAAATCCAGGATGCAGTCGGGTGAGCAAACAGACAGGTCGATGGCAGTAAAGGAATTTGTTTGGGGGTGAAAATGTGTAAAAGCACCAGTGTTTATTAATGCAAGGTCTCCAGCCTCCAGTAGTGATGCCATCAAGTCTCCACGTTGGTTAGTAAGGCAATCACCCCACATTGGATGGCGACAATTAAAGTCCCCCAAGAGTAGAAAGGGTGAAGGTAACTGACGAATGAAGAGTTCGAGCTCGTCCCTGCTGACTGTTGTGTTGGGTGGTAAATATATAGAACATACTGTATAATAACGGCGAAGGAAAACTCGAGCAGCAATAACCTGTAGAGGCGTAGTAAGATTCAGGCGAATGAATGGGGTGTCATTGCGTAGGAGGATGGCTACACCGCCACTACGTCCCTGTCCAGGACGAGGAATTGAATAAAATACATGGTAACCAGGAGGACTGGAGGGAGAAGAATCTCCAACCATTGTCTCCTGTAGGCAAACACACACAGGGGAATACCTTGCCAGAAGCCAACGAAGTTCCTCCCAATTTGCACGTAGGCCACGACAGTTCCATTGGATAATAGTAGCCATTGTCACTATTAAAAAGTGAGTTAAAAGCATAAACACATAAAAGAACTAAAAGATGAGGGAATATGAAGGAACTATTTACAGAGAAGCAAGGGTCACTTTGTAGAAATTACTGAGTGACCCTGGGAGACAGCCTTCTTATTAGGGCAAGCACGTCCACTAAAGGGCAGTTCACGGGCAGCACTGTGAACAGTGCGATGACCTAGGCCCTGCGAAGTGATAGAAGGCTTCACCATTACTCGTCGATGCCCAGTGGATGAGGGATTCTTGTTCACACCTCTATCCAATGCCCCCAACGAATGCCCCCAACGACCCAGGGGGGCGAGTAGTGGGGGTTGAGGTCCCGCCCTCTAAACTTGGAGGGGGCAAAACAGAATCCTCAGAGGCATCCGGAGGAGAAATTTCCGATGCTCCTGAGGAGGAGGCGCCAGACTCAACTGATGCCTGAGGAGCCCTCGGTGACCCAGAGGCGGGGTCCGGGGGCTGGCACGTGGAAAGACTAACACTTGATGGAGAGGACTGTACGGGTGATACCTTGCTTGGGGGACCTTCTGGACTCAAAGACTCTGAGGAACCACGATGACGTTTAGAGGTAGGAAAGTGCACATCGTTATTACTGGTAGATAGAGGTGGAGAGGCTGAGACCTGGTCTGCAGGGGCTACTATCTCGAGAGGGGTAGAGTCTTGATTCATAGGCACCAGGTTTGTGGATGCAGACACTGTGAGTGGAACAAGGGACTGCTGTTGGGCAGCACGACGGGGACGTTTATTGCGGGACAAGACTGAAGCATAAGAAACCCCATTATTGAAAACTGATGCCATGGCTCTGCTCCTGGCCTCGGCAAAGCTCACCTTATCCCGATTTCGGATGAGAAGGATTTCCTTCTCCAACCTGAACCGGGCACAGTCATTAGAGGAAGCAGGATGCGCCTCATCACTGTGAACACAACAAACAGGCCCAGGGCAGTCCTGACCTGCATGTGTGGAGTCACGACAATTGACGCACACCGCCAGGAGGCCCTGTTGCAATCGACGGCAGACACGGCCAACATGCCCATACATTTGGCAATGGTAGCAACGTCGTGGATTCGGTATAAAAGGTTTGACTTTCAGAGAGCGCCAGGCAACTTTGATTGAGGAAGGGAGAACAGTACGATCAAAAGTTAGTAACAAGGATGGGGTTGGAGTGAGAATTCCATCTATTTTCTTTTGAAATCTTTCTACTTTGGTGATGTTGTGGACCTTCAGTTCTTCGAGCAGCTTCTCTTCGGAATATCTAAGCAAGTCTCGGGAAAACACGACCCCATGGCATTGATTAAAGGTTGCATGTGGAGCACAAGCAAACTTTGCACTGGGCTCTTTGCATTTAGTTGCAAGACGGGAACCCTCCTCAGGTGATGCAACCTCGACTAGAAGGCTGCCATCCCCCTGAGCAGACATCCTCGGCTCCCTCCCACAAGTAGCCACGATCTCTCGGTGTACGTCAAAGATGTCGAGGTTGGAAATCGGTTGTCCCTCTGATGTACGAATTGTGTAATACTTAACAAAATCTGTTCTTTCAAATATTCCTGGAAGAACCTCATGAGTAATTCCAGGGGACTTCTCCAACTTGTTTTGTCCTCTATTTTTGGACTTACCCTTGTTCTTGGAACCAGAACCAGGCTGGTAAGGTTCCAGGGTAGCCAAGAGTGGAGCTGGACGGGTGGGCTAGGGGGCCTCGCCCGAGGAAAAGTCATGAGAGGAGCCAGGGATGGGTGCCGGATCGTCAGGAATGGGATTGTTGTTTAAATAAGGCAAAGCCATATGATCTCTATAAGACTTCATTCCCCCACCCCTCCACCCACCATGGAGCCCAACAAGGGGAGGTCGTATGCCAGGGATAACACCACTGGCGACCCCAGAGGTAGCGGGAGAGTATACACGGGTAACCACCGGGTGACCCGGGCAAGGGTGACTCCAGGACAATAGGAGCCACCAGGTCCCCCAATGCCCACTTGACCCTAGCCAACGAATGACCAGCCGATTGACCTGGTCGAGCCCAACCAGGCCCCACGTCTGGCCAGAATAAGGGACCAAAGAGATGTATTGCTAGCTGCAGGGCGCATCGTGCAGCATCGCTCAACCTCCAGGACTCCCGTCTCCCAGCATTACGGGACGCCACACACGGCAAACACGTGGGGAGGCAATAGTCCAGCCCTAGATGGCAAATGGGCTGGAACTAACATCACCAGCAGACCTCCTCCACTAGTGATGTAGAGGGTGCTTGGTCCACCAGGGCGACAAATGCCGAACCCTACAAAGGTAGGCAAGACCCCAAAGTAGGTGGCACCGCCAACCACACTTCAAGCCCCGCCACCACGTCAAGGTGACCCCCTGCAGTGGGGCATCACAGGGGAGGGTAGAATTGACCCTACTTCACTTAACGCGAAAAAGAATGATGTCGGCAAAAAAACGTCAATACTTTCCGCGCCTACTGTATAGTACCATGGTCTAATTGGAAAATTGGTTAATTTGGACTAGCCTTTTTTTTTCTTTCTTTCTTTTTGAAAACTGGTTAATTTGGTCTAGCTTTTTTTTTTAATAAATAACTAGGCCCACAGTCTCCTCGTTGACAGTGTGTGTTTCACCTGGAACCTGGTTTATCTGGAAAATTTATTAATATGGACTAGCTTTCCCCTCAATTAGTCTGGAATTACCAGACTGTATTGTAACATATTCCATTATTTTTTATTCAATGATTAATGTGAGAACTACATTAAAAACATGACCAGCTGCTTATGGCTGGAATGAAACTTTTACACAGGTATTTTACTTATGGTGCATAATTACAGTAATGATCCTACAATTCAACAGTACACTATCATGAAGTAAATGGTATGCTGTCAATGACACACCAGGATATAAAAACATCAGTATTTTAAGCTAAGCTTATCTAAATTAGTTGGAGAAGAACAGGGAGGTTACAGAAAGAGAAGAGGTTGTGTAGATCAGATATTCATCCTTAGGTCTTTAGTGGAAAAGTTTCTAGAGAAGGGAAAGAAGTTGAATGAGCCCTTCATGGATTTGGAGAAAGCATATGACAGGGTGGACAGACAAGGATTGCGGAAAGTATTAAGGGGAGCAGATGGTTGTTACTAATGAAGGCACATTTGTTTTTCTTATATTTCTCTGATTTTTTTATATGTTTTTTACTTTGTACGAGCAAAAACATCCCAAAGTTTGAGTAAATTTAGTTGATGAGTTTTTACAGAAAAAAATAATATATGCATAATACTGTACATATAAAAAAAAATTAAAAAAAGAGAAGCGAGAAATGGGAAACCAGGGGAAGTGTGTTCATCTGATCTCTATGATATTTGGTAGTTTTACTAATAAAACCCTCATTAATAAACTGCCTTAAATTTTTTTAAAAATTCTTCACCTTTGCTGAACAAAAAAAAAATCTCAAAATGCCTATGTATTTATCTCAAATTTTACCCCCTTTTTGGCATGTTCAACCATGTTTGTTAGTCTCTGAAAAAAAATATATGCACAAAATGTTCCCCTTTCATTCCTCTTTTTGTAGGTATTTTGCTTTTTGTCTTATGTTAAAAACTAATGGAGTTACATCACTCTAAAGGACAATAAGTTTAGTTCTGAGGTATCACTCGTTTTCTGTTGACTTGCAGCGTCTGTATGATTAGAAACAATTTAGGTACTTCTTTTTATTTCATGAGTTAGGATTAGGGATGGTTATGAAGAGGTAGAGGGTACTGGAGAAGACAATGTTGGAGAAAAAGATGTAGAAGGTTGGGGGCCGTCAGGTGAGGTGGGGGGGAGGGAGAAGTGAGGAGGGAGACGGTGATGGTGGAGACAGAATTGCTGCTTTCAAAACGTTTTTCTCCTCTTGAAATGGCATTAAATTCTTCTCTGCTGCTTTCAGACATTGCAGTAGTTTATTAGACGGTCTCCTCATCTTCAAAAATGTCCAAAAACAATAAGAAAAGGCCAAGATTAGCGCAGACTGAGAACAGGTTGAGACCAAGGGTGACATGTCTCACCTTTCCCAGTGTCATAATTATCATCTCTGGCATTTCCCCAGCTTGCTGCCACCCTCCATACACACACACACACTCCCACTGCCAGATGTATGACATAATTTTTGCAGAGAGAGAGAGAGAGAGAGAGAGAGAGAAAAAAAAAAATTGGTCATATTATACATTGCATAGAAAATGGAGATTTCTGCAGGGAAGTGACCTCAAAATTGGAATTACAAAATAATTTTTTTGAAGGGGAAAGAATTGTCGTACAACTACCAAATTTTTACAAAGAACGAGTGATTTTATGGGGTAACTTTCACAAAATGCCTTTGTCTGTCGAAAACTGGTCCCTGCTGGCGTCCACTTCCCTTAAGAACATATGGAGCAGATGGAAAGTTGTTAATGGCCATGAAGAGTATGTATGAGGGTGCTAAGGCTGCAGTGCGTGTGGATAGTGAACTGAGTGAATTTTTCTATCTGAAGGTTGGATTGAAACAAGGATGTGTCATGTCTCCATAGTACTCCCCTTCAGAACATATGGAGCAGATGGAAAGTTATTAATAGCCATGAAGAGTATGTATGAGGGTGCTAAGGCTGCAGTGCATGTGGACAGAGAACAGAGTGAATTTTTCTATTTGAAGGTTGGATTGAAACAAGGATGTGTCATGTCTCCATGGTTCTAAAATCTGTATATGGATTGGGTAATAAAAAAGATACCGAGTAGGGCAGTGGATGTTAGAGCGGCCATAGTGCAAGAGGGCAGTGTTTGGAAACTACTTGTGCTGTTGTTTGCAGGTGATATTGTGTTGTTTAAGTGAAGATGAAGAGGAGCCGCAAGGCTTGGAGGATGAGTCTGGGAGTGTGTGTAAGAAACAGAATCCAAAGGTGAATGTTGGGAAGAGTAAAGTTAAGCTCTTCGAGAGAAGTGAAGTCAGTGAATGTACAGTGAGGTTGGATGAGGAGGAAATGAAAATGTGAGTGCATTTAAGTACTTGGGTAGTGTGATGAGTAAGGATGGAAGTTTAGAGGGTGAAGTGCTTGAAAGGGTGCAACATGGAAGAAGGTTGCTGGTTCCTTGAAAGCAGTGATAAGGAACAGGGAAGTGAGTATGGAAGTGAAAAATCTATCTATTGCCAGATGCCTCAATCCCGAACGGGATGGCCACAAACAAATCGCCTCCATGTCACTCTGTCCCCTGCCATTTCATTACCACGCTCCCAACTCACCCCCCCCTCTCTCATATACCTCTCCACTCCATCCCTCCATCTCATCCTCGGCCTCCCCCTCCCTCTCGCTCCCTCCACCTCACTCACATACACTCCCCTCGTCAATCTTTCACTCTCCATCCTCTCCACATGCCCAAACCACCTTAACGTGTTTCTCCTAACGCTTCCCATCGTAGGTGATATTTCCAGCCATTCTTTTTTTTTTTTTTTTTAACTATGCCATTTGGGAAAGAGCACATGGAAATTACTGGATATCAACACCATACCTCTATAGTACTGTTAGCAAATGCTTGCAAAAACCTATAATGGTTTGTACTTTTGGCACTTTAAATTTTAAAGGTGTGTGCTTTTGGTACTTTAAAAAGTTTACATATTGATTCTGCATGATGATAAGATGGACACTGTACTGGACAAATGATAATATCAACAGAAATTTACTGAAGTACCAGTAACTTTATCTTTTTAATAAAAACGTACAGTATTAAAAATATACATCTACACTATGCAGCAGACATTTTACAGCATTGCATATACCATAATTCCATCATCAACACTCAGCATACCCAGTACAGGACTCTGGGATGTTCTAGGAGGCATATGGGAAAAAATCCATCTTATTAGCCATGATATTTGATAAATTTGCTTGTAGACTTAATTAAGGGGGGATCATTTCAAACCTGGTTACAACTGCAAGATGAAAATCTGCACTGCTGCCATTATCGCACATATTTTGGCTTTAAAATATGTTATTGCTCACCTAAGCTGCCTTCTGCTGACAATGATCATGCAATACCTGTGGTTTTTGATGGCTCTGAAAGATTCAAAGATGAGGCCCTACTCAACAAGTTAATCACAAGTGGTAGAGACCATTATCTCTCCATCCCTTAGTTTCAAAAGCCCTTACCTCAAGCCCACCTCAGGTCTCCATATGGTATGTCTTTATTGTGCCCTTTTCATCAATTTCTATTAATTTAACCATTATCTCTCCATCCCTTAGTTTCAAAAGCCCTTAACCTCAGGTCTCTATATGGTATGTCTTTATTGTGCCCTTTTCATCAATTTCTATTAATTTAACCATGCTTATGTGTGTTTCTCATACTTACCATAACAGTATGTATTTAGTGGGTATAAACTGTTGTAAAAGAGAAAATTTGGGTTTATGAGTGGGATGCCCGGTACCAATTAGGCTACATCCCATAGATTCTGTGCTTTCATTATTGCGCAATTTCATTTCCACACACTACGCTCGGTACCAATTATGTGCAATAATCAAGGGATCACTGTACTTCGCTGCTTCAGTCATACCACAAGGCAAGCTAGCTATACTGAGTTCTTATTGGATAAACATCTCCTTAGATAAATGATTTAGCTTTGCACTTCAGTAAACATATTGGTCATGACCCTACCCCTGAATACAGCATTGAATAACCATGTAATGTATTTGGATAATCAGTTTCACTATACAATACCAGTACTGTACTGGTAACATGATGGTGGACTACAGAAAATCTTTAACTTTTGAGCACTTGTTCACAAGTGCTTGAAAAAACATCTGAGGTACTGAATTAGCAAGAACAGAAACCATATAAAACAGCAAGCTTGTAATACTGAAGGATATATTAATCAAATTACCATATGCTGTATTAAAATCTTCATGTTCTTGGTGAAATACCATTGTGAATCATTTATTTACAAATACAAAGCATGATACATCAGTGCCTGTAACCTTCATCTGCTCGAATACAAAGCACACAAATACCAGTAATCAGATAAAATAAGTTGCACTCAAGTGAAACAGGACTTACACTGTGAGAAGTTATGTTGGTAGTGCTTTGTGTGAGGACCAGCGAGGTACAGAAAAGGATGCTGGTGTTGGATGCCTGCATCTCCCACTCTCATGTCCAAGCTTGTGTACACAGAAAACACTGGCCAGTCATTCATGCCAATATGCACAGAACTATTCTTTAGCAGTTTTTAAAAAGGAAAGATGCAAACAGCACAGTCTCACCAGAATCTCTGCCTTGAAATCAAGATGATACACTCATGTTAATGCAGTAATGTGTATGAATTACTATCTTACAGAATATAAAGACCTCCAAAAGAACTACTCTAGATAAATTCCTCACAAGAAATGTGTGAATATCTGTTTCTTTGAGGATGAATTCGACACTTGATGCTTTGTTTCTGGTTACTGCCAGATGATTTTACAAGGCTGACTTCCAAAGATCAGCAATTCAAGCTATGATGGTATTGAACCTTAAATGACGAAAAAGATCAGCAAAAAATATCAAGGAATGATGGACATCATAGTCATAAAAGGTAGCTGAGCAGCCTTGGTTAGTGATGGCCTATTCCCAATTCACTTATTTCTCATTCAGCAAACTCTCACTTATGGACATCATAATCATAAAAGGTAGTTGAGCAGCCTTGGTTAGTAATGGCCTATTCCCAATTCACTAATTCCACATTCAGCAAACTCTCACTTAACACTTTTTTCACTATAGGGCACATCCTCAAAAATAGCATTTTTGGCATCCTAAAAATCTCATCAAATTTTAACTGAATTTCACATGAATAAAATTAATTTGGGCCAAGAGGTCTTCCAAGTTTTACTGACTTTCACCTGTTTCACCAAATTCTGACATCATCTCTGCATTAATACAAATTAACAGTAAACCAACAGGAGTAAAATGAATTCAGTATATACTGCATACAGGGTGATTCACGAGTTTCTCCGGAAACTCTGGGAAATGCAAGCTTATGCAATTCTAAGCATAAAATATTCTATAAGTATAGGTATTTAATGTAATGGTTTACAAGTGGTGAAATTTTCAAATCCAAATCTTTCATGTGAATGGGAGGCGGCCAGGCTGGTGGCGGTCTTGCTGTGTTGCCAGGTTACTCAATTTTCTTTTAAATTTTGCACGTTTTTCTCTTTCTGAATGAAACTATTCTTTTATTAGTCGTCAGGTAAGTAATTGTTCTACATAGAAAAGTATGCCACTTTAAAGTAACAAATAAATCTACTATTGAAGGAGTAAACATGGTAAAGATGCAATACCAGTGATACTCAGAGCTCAGTTCCAGCCAAGTGCTGGCGAGTGTGGTAGGCCTATTTATTACAGGGACAGTTTCACCCACATTTCGCTACAATGCCATTGAATTTTACAAACGTGGAGTATGCAGATATGATTTTTATCTATGGGTTCTGCAATATATACACATAAGAGGCATTCACCTTTCTTCGTTCGCTAATGGTCGTTCTCGTTCGTTAAGTGCGGGCCCACCTTAACAGCATTCACCACAAGTAACGTGTTGTCACATCCATTACTTTTATCGTTGCATATTCAGAAGTCCACAGTTACAACATTTTGCTAAACCGGCACTACCATAACCGTGATATGACTGACAGTTATTATGTTGCTCTTAACAAATATTTCAGGGCACTTCGTCATAGTCACTATGTTTCTCAGTTCCGAGACATTTGTAGTGCTGCTGCTATTACGAAGGGACTTGTAGAGCAGTATTAGTACTACAGTAATCCCTCTATTATTTGGACGTCCAATACTCGGACATACTCACTATTCGGATATTGTGGGCTGCCCAACCCCCAAAATGCCTAAAAATTTGAAAAAATAGAAAAATTTTAGATTTTTTGGGACCGCGTCAGTTTGAATTTCCCGCCCGCGCCGATCGGCTATGTTTACACTCGTGGCGTCTGTCTGTCGGTAGCCATTACCCACTCAGTTACTGCCTCATGAACACCTCCGACAATGGCGGCTGAAGTGAATGCTTTTGTGGTGATACCCTACCTCCTACAGTGCTTGATACTGCTCTTCACCTTCTTGATCATGTGTGTGATGATGGAATTTACTGTTATATACAGTGCAGTGAAGTGATGTGATTCCAGTTATAAAAAAAAAAATGTCGTGGAAAGTGTTGGTGATAAGTGCTGGTGATTCTCAATTGGAAAGGTGTGTCAGGTGCAAGGTCTTCCTGTCAGAGTCTGAGATGATAGAGTGGGTTATTACATCAGGATGGCAGCTTCTTGTTCGTAAGTATCCTAACTTCATGCCTAACCTGTTTTCATCATGCTGTAAATGTGTTAAAATCAAAAATGTTAATCATAATTTCCTGCTTGCTATTTAATTTTTTCATGCATGGTTCTTAAGTGCACTAGCTAGGAAAAAGGTGGGACCCAGTGAATTTCATATTCGGTCATGACCTAACCTAACCTAACCTAACCTACGCTTACCATAAAGATTTTCATGCCTAACCTGTTTTCATCATGCTGTAAATGTGTTAAAAGATTACCAAAAATGTTAGTCATAATTTCCTGCTTGCAATTTAATTTTCCCATGCATGATTCTTAAGTAAAACAGCTAGAAAAAAGGTGGAAGCAGTTAATTTCATGTCCGGTCCTAACCTAACCTAACCTATGGTTACCATAAAGATTTTCATCCCTAACCTGTTTTCATCATGCTGTAAATGTGTTAAAAGATTACCAAATATGTTAATCATAATTTCCTGCTTGCAATTTAATTTTTCCATGCATGGTTCTTAAGTAAAACAGCTAGAAAAAAGGTGGAAGCAGTGAATTTCATGCCCGGTCCTAACCTAACCTAACCTAACATTGTGTTAATCATAATTTTCTGCTTTAAATTTAATTCTTTCATGCATGGTTATTAAGTGCACTAGCTATGAAAAAGGTTGAAGCAGTGAATTTCATGTCCGGTCATAACCTAACCTAACCTAACCTAACCATTTTTCTGGTAGCAATTTACATCATTTACTGTATTTGATGCTTTGTATCCAATAATTTAGTGCATGAAATGTGAGAAAAGATGATTTCCATGTCCGATACTTACTTATACTATGCTGGCAAGTTCTGAGCTCCTATGACTCACTCACCTCTAAATCATAATTTTTTGGTTAAAATTCAATAAATTCATGCTATATGTGCACTATTTATGTGAAAAGGGACCTAAATAAGTCCTATACATGTCCAGTAGGGAGGTAGGAAGGTAGTTTTCTGATTTAGGTTAGGTTAGGTTAGGGTCATGAAAAACCAGTGCTGGAGCTTCAGGACCAATATCCGGACAAAACCAATATTTGGACATGCCTTTGGCTCTATTACAACGGATATTGGAGGGATTACTGTATTACTTAAACTGGCTTTGTTAGATAGCGTTTTTATTGGGAGATAGTTGAATCCCTTGGTTACAAGAGAGCTACGCCTAGGCCAGGTAAATTCCTCTGTCATTAACAGCAACTAATAATTGTGAAAGTGGTCCAAAACAAGAAGTTGGTCATCATCTCCACGATGTTATGTGATGGAAACAATAAAACTGCAGAATAGGGTCGGAGTTATTATATAGGACAAAAAGAAGAAATCAGAGCGGGTGAATAGAAGTTATAAACATGTGCTAGAGAGGGTGGGAATAAACGTGGAGGCGGGAGGGAAAACGCAGGGGAGCTGAGTTTCATCGTGCGTCTGGATGCGCAGTTCCACTGTTACCAGGTAAAACACAGACCTTACAGCTAAAATGTGTATACTTATTCCTGTGGCCAACTGTACACTCATGAAAACTAGTTTCTGCTCAGGGCTGGCCCCTTCCTACCCCTGTATACTCAGGGAAGATGAGAGAGAGAGAGAGAGAGAGAGAGAGAGAGAGAGAGAGAGAGAGAGAGAGAGA
>JAGKTI010010472.1:15222-28443 GCA_018397915.1 Birgus latro
GGGTTGAAGTGAGCTCCACCTGCCTCTACCTCAAATCCCAACCCTCGGGCATAGCCCTGCCCTCCCATGTGTCATTCTTAACTGGCAGTTACATATTAAGCTTACTTATTACTTACAACTCTTTGTCACAATACTATTACACAAACAGACAACACCAGAACATATAAAAACAAATAATATAACCATCAACAAGTTGCAGCAAAAAATTAATGCATCATAACGTTGAGACTTAAACAATATCGTAAACAACTGCTAAATAAGGCCTCATACGCTGGGCTCGCTGTTTGTTTTGTTCACACGCACATGCGCACACAATTTTTTTTCATATCTGTGGATTCTTCATAAGCTGATCCTTTGTAAGTAGGGGGTCTGACTGTATTCCCAAAGCAACAGTTCCAAAAAACAATAATTCAACCAGTTGGGTGCCAAAAAACTTAGGCCTAAAGCAGATCTAAAGAGTTTTAGTTACAATAATTCTTCACTTACGAAAAGGGAAAGGGTGAATATTGATGAGATGCAGTTTGGGTTTATGCCAGGCAAAGTAACCACTGATGGCACATTCATTGTCCGACAGCTTCAGGAAAAATATACAGGAAAGAAAAGGGTGCTGACCTTTCTTTTTGTTAATTTGGAGAATGCCTCTGACAGAGTCCATAAGAAGGTGGTGAAGGAACGCTTGGGACCAACGAGTGGCTGGTTAGAGTGGTAATGGCTATGTGTGTGTGGGTTCTCACACCCAGGTGAGAGTGAATGAAGATTTGAGTAATGAGTTTTCAATGAATGTTGGCATCATCAAGGATTAGTCTTGAGCCCCCTGCTATTTATCATGGTGCTTGAAGCCCTTTCACGTGACTTAACAAAATGCACTACCGTGGGTATGTTGCATGCTGATGATTTGGTGTTGATTGCAGAGAATGAGAGGAAGGTAAGGGAAAGATTTAGGAAGTAGAAAAATGGTATGGGGCACAAGGGCTTAAGAGTAAATGTAGATAAAACAAAGGTGATGGTATCTAGGGTTGGTGGTGGTACTGTCAAAGAAGGGAGAGAGTGGCCATGAGCAGTTTGCCACAAGGATGTGGGAAATAATTCCATCTTGTTCAGTGTTTGTGACAGTGGGTGAATAAGAGATACAATGGCATTAAAAGTACAGTGCTCCCTCAATTATCCAACGTAATAGAGTCAAAGTCATGTTCGGAAAATGGTTCTGTCCGGATAATGGACTTCTCCACTGGCCCCCCTTCGTACATAACCTAACTTTGAAAGCCACCGTAAAAGGCCACTACAGTACATCGTACAATACCTGCTCCTGTTGTTTAACACTACTCTATCTGGTCAAGCTGACCTATAAACCACAGCCAAGCATTTACCATAGTCAGGCAGACCCATCAACCACAGACAAGCAATCACCAATGCAGGGCCATATCCTGCAGTGACATGAAAAAAACTGAAAAAAATGGGTACACAAGAAAAATGCAGTGGGCACACAACACATAACAGTAAAGTGGAATAAAATCATGGTAAAATAAAATAAAATCATGATACAGTACAGTAAGCTAGAATAAAATCGTCAACACTCACGATTTGACCATCCCACATCAATCTTACCCAGGAACTCCCGCTTCTTCTCCAGAGTTAGCACTACCCTCTCCCTTTTCCCTAGTGTGTGTGTGTGTGTGTGGGGGGGGGTCAACATCACACACCCTAGGAAGAGGCATGCAAGAAATAGCATTGCCTGAAGCAGGCAGGGTACAGCCACAGAAGCCACCACGTGCGCCTCCACAACTGTCCAAGAGGAACTGTTCACTACACGGTCACCGGGCGGGAACTTGGAACAACCGAGGGGAGTCTCTAGCAGATGCTGGGTGAACTACCTAGCCAGAAAGAGGTGCCACCGGGCTATTCCCGCTCGGTCGAGCGAAAATGTTCACGCGGCCATAATTTCCACCCAGATGCAAGCATTCTGTCTGGATAACACGGGAAAATGTGCGAATAATGATTTTAAATAACCAGTTCACAGTGTCTGGGTAATGAATTGTTCAGTAATGGACGTCTGAATAATTGAAGATTGCTGTGGTCAGCAAGAGAATGCTGATTTCATCTCTGCTGTGTGTCAGGGATTGCATGTGGAGATTGTCTGGCATGAAAGGCATGATTCTGCTGGTGAGTCTCTCGAGTGTGTGAAAGATTTTTTTTTACTTGAGAGATGTAATATGTGCTGGAGATGGGACTGGTGCCTACAGTAGCTCTCTGGCTAGAGTGAAGAGTGGTTGGAGGAAGTTCAAGGAGCTGTTACCTCTCCTGACACTGGGAGGGCTCTCCCTCTGTGCTAAGAGATCTTTGCATGTGGTATGTGTAAGGAGTGGAATGCTGTATGAAACCTGGACAGCAAAGGAAGAGGATATTCACAGACCCAAACACACAGAAAAGGCAGTGAATAGGTGGATGTGCAGCGTGTCCTTAAATGCGAGGCCTGGAGGGACTAGGTTTATGATGGAAGAGTTAAGTGGAAGGAGAGACAGGATGTACTGGTGCTGAGATGAGGAAAAGTAGGTTGAAATGCTGTGGGCCTGTGGAGAGGACGGGGGATGACAGTTGGGTGCAGAAACTAAGAAGTGTTAATACTGGGGGTAGGGCTGTGAGAAGCAGACTGAAAAAGACCTGGGACAAGGACACAGAGAGTGGCCTCTGGGATATGGGACTGAGTAGAAAGGCTACCAGAGATCGAGAAGCATGAAGAACTGCCATTAGTGATCAAGGCCGACACGTGCCAGCAGGCTGAAGCCTTTATAAAAGAAACAAAACAAAACTGGGCAGTCAAAGACAGCAAAATCTATGAATGTAAGTGACCGTGAGAGCATCAATGAGAAAGCGGTTTCAATATTCACTAGTGTTTCCATGACAGTATCAATGAGATTGCTAATATCAATATTCACTAGTATATGAACTCATTTATTCATGAGTGTTGACCATTAATTCCTTCTTACAGTCATCTGCTTTTTATCTGCCCTTCTTTCTGCTACAATATTTTGACTATACTCAAGGGAGATTTATCTGGGTAGCACAGCACTGAATCAGAGGGAAGTTTATTAGATCTTGCAAACAAAACTGTGATAAATGCATCCAAGGACTTTCTGCTGAAGTATGTAAAGCCTGTGAATGGCTATTGGGACACAAGTGAGATAGACTAATCTTTTCCTTGAAATTTTCTCTTAAGTGAATGAATACCAAATGCCATTTCCTTATTCAATGCACCATCATCATCCTGACCAGAACTTCCAATGACATGTGAGGTGGGTATGATCCAAAAACAGGAAAAGAAAATTATACAAGAACCATCAACAACACTGTAAGAGTCCAAGTTTCATTCTCTAAGCTTTCAATAGGTCTAGGTTCTACTATGCCCAACTACATCTACCTGTCCCCAGTACCCTCCAATTGCTGTACTACTAGAACAGTCTAGCCCTAACAGTGTGTTCTTAAAATATGTAACTGGGACTGGGAAATGAGAAATACAGAATACACAAATATTCCTCATACTGAACAACAGGGAACAAAAAGGGGTGGGAATGATGGCATGAAGTCCACCCTTTTTACAGCAGTACAAGGATATATGGCCATATGGAAAGGATGGATAGCAAGAGACTGACGAGGGAGTGTACGTGAGTGAAGTGGAGGGGGGGAGGGGGAGGGGGAGGCCAGGGATGACATGGAGGGATAGAGCACAGAGGTATATGAGAGAGGGGGATGTGAGCTGGAAGCAGGGCAGTGAAATGGCGGGGGACAGGGTGACACGGAGGCAATATGTTTGTGGCCACCCCTTACGAGATTAAGGTGTCTGCCAACAGTATAGACAAGGATATGATACTCAAACTACCCAGTTGTGTTCCATAAACCCTCATATCTTCATCAGCATAAAAGAGTAGATTGCTTTAAGCTAACTTTCATACCTTAGTCATGCCTCAAATGAAATTAAATAGCTATGCTCTAGTTATCCCTTGCATTTTAACAATGGACACTGCATGATGATGATGACATAATGATGATGATGATGATGACTGATGATTGATGACTGATGATGGTGATAATAATGATGATGATGATCATCATCATCATGACAGTACGTGATACAACTGTGCCTTCTTGTACTCACATCTCCTTGATATCATCACTGTCGTCTGAGTGTTCTCCCTCTTCCCGTGGACTCTTGGGCTGCTCAGGTGGTGGTGGGTGTACTGGTGGAAACTCCATTGCAGGGGGAGGGACAGCCATGGGGGCAGGAGGTGGCATCCCTCCCAAGAAAGGCCCCTGAGGGAGGTACCCAGGTGGCGGCTGTGATGTGTCAACAGCAAGGAATGGGATTGACCGTCCATCATAGTCACCTGTTGACATATTAATAAAACAGTATAGTAACCCCTACATCACTGAATTTTACCATGCATATCAAACAATACATATGGTACCACTGAAACTCATGTTATATGGCTATGCGGAATGGTGAAATCCAAAAATTCTCCCAAACTCCCCCTTTTGGCCCTCTTGAAAAATTGGACCCTCCCTCAATCATACCTAACATTCAATGCAGTAAACATACAACTTCTAGGAACATTATTGGGCATGGCACAGCTCCTTATGGACATAGAACTTACTGAACCAGCCCCTCCTCGCTGAGTGGGCCATGAATTCGTCACTTTCATTAGCTAAGCCACTTTCTCACAGATCTCAAGAGCCTCTTGGCAAATATCATTACTGTCCATGGGCACATCAAGATCACACTGGGTGCAAACACCACTTTCTCAGTTGCCAACAGCAGGTCTCCTTCATTATCGATGAAGGTTACATTCCCAAGATGACCGTCAATGTGCAAAACCCATTGATACCAACTTTCTGATGGATGCCTTTATATTTTCATTATATAATTCTTATACAACCCCTTACATGTTATGTTAATGTGATTTTAATGGTGGTAGGTGGGGGCACTCACCATCCACTCACTTGATGTAGTACTGCTTCAAGTGTCTGACCTTTCCTCTCTTCCTTCCTTCCTCTTCTGTCTTTCTTCCCTTCATTCTTTCCTCTTCATTCTGCATACAGGTGACTTTACACTCCTTCTTCTGTTTTTCTTTTCTTTATTCTTTCCTCTTCACTCCACCTACACTGAGTGACACGCCAAGTGGTTTCCTGTGCTCCAGAAAACCATTTCCTATGCTGGGTGGTAACCATATAACCAAAATATGGCACCTGGTGGTTTAGTGGGTAATTAAGGTGCTCCAATTGGACTGAACCTACGTAAATTATATCTATGGAGTGATTTGAGTTTTCCGCTAATGTAATTCCACTTGAGTTAGTTAGGCTGGTCACTCTCATCTTAACTCTAAAGTACTAACAAGATCGATCGATCCTTTTTCAGGATAACGCAAGATACTGAATGTGATCAACAGAGGGAATTTTGGGAAAAACTACAGACACTAGGCTCCGCCCCGATTGTGACACATATCAGTGCCAACGAATGTGAACTATGTCCTAAGCAGGGAGGAGGGAGGATCTGGACCCATACCATGGTGGTGGTGGGGGAGGGGATTCCCCCACCACCCTCTCGCCACCCTCTTCTACTCCAGTACTTTTGCTCCCTCTCCCCCTCCCTTGCCTCTGACCACCTCCTACTCCCTCCCTCTCCCCCTCCCTTGCCTTTGACCTCCTCCTGCTCCCTCCCTCCCCCTCCCCCACCATCCTCCATCATGTCGCCATGGTTTCCTACCCACCCTCCACACCCCAGTACTCCCTCTTTGCCTGTCCTCTTTGGTGGAGTCAAGGGGGAGGGGGGGGAGGAAAGGAAGAGAGAAGGGATGATAGGAGTGGGTGAGGAAGGTCATGGGAGGGAAGGAATGAGGGAGGAATGGGGTGGGAGTGCATAGAAAATGGGAGTCATGCCACCTGGAAGGTTAACTTTTTTCAACTTTGATGGGCTATAGCTCAAGAACCAGTTGGTCTAAAATGTTCTGGTTTGTGGCATGAGGTGTGTAAATTCAAGCTCTAAACCTTGGGCATAACTCTTTTTGCTACTGTAAGAGCAGAAAAATCACCTCCATATACAGATTTTCACGCCGATACGGTTGATCGAATTGTGTACCCTAGAGGTTAAATGTCAGGAACAACTTATTTAGCCCCTGGCTCCTACATTCCCCATGAGGCAATATAGGATTGGATGATGGATGGATTTTAATAATGAAAAATGTGTTTTCTTTTAATGTCACACCACCAGAGGCCTGTCTCATCCACTCTGAATACTTTTCAGCTGCAGGAGCTATGAATACTGCCATTTCTTAAAAATGATGATGATGATGATGATTAAAAGTGAGAGTGAGATGAATTGATGGAAATGAGTGGAGTTGAAAGCAGGTGACTAACTACATATGTAACACAATGGAGAAAGGCTGCATGCACATTCACAAAACATTCAATTATTTTCCACGCATGGAGTTACTGTATAAGGACTAAGAATATAAAAATGTGTTTCCTTTAATATATCTTGCCACCACAGGCCTGTCTCATCCACAATGAATACGTGTTCAGCTGAAGGAACTATGAATACTGTCATTTCTCAAAAGTGTGAGTGAGATGCATAAAAGGAAATGAGTAGAGCTGAAAGAAGGCAACTATACTCAGTTTTTTTTTTATCGAGGCGAAGATACACTTAACATTGGCAATGACTGGCTGAATGCAACATGTATCTGAGGAAGAAATTTGAGTTAGTAAATAAGTTTCAATTCATATTACTTGGTATTAAATCTGAAATACAACAGTGTTATTTGAACATGTTGCATTCAGCCAATCACCACCAACTTGTCAAGTGCATCTTCGCCTCATTAAAAAAAACTGAGAGCTACGTAAGTAACACACAGGAGACAGGCTGCATGCATATTTACATAAACATTTATTTTCCACACAACGAGTTACAAGGACAAAGAATATTTTGCTAAATTATTTAATAAAAGTGAGATGTGTATGTGGAAATAAGCAGAGCTAAAGTAGGTAACTAACTACATACTGTACATATCACAAAGAAGAGAGGCTGGCACCGCCTGCATGTATACAGAGGACCCTAACTACAATCGACCACAGTATACTGTACCAGTTATCGGATTTAACAGAAACCATGAAGCCCAACAAGCTTTCAATCATTATAACGAACAATGCCCACTAAATGTTTCCTACTCCAACCTGACACAAAACTGCCTTCTCCCCATCATGCCTGCTGAATTGTTATAACCAATTCTGGTAATACTATACAGTCCAGCCTCATTATATGACTTCTCATTATGTAATAAATCGCTACAACAATTCAAAAGTTACACCCTGTCTTGGGGTAATGTTAAATAATGTATTAATCGCACTTTTCCAAGACTGACATTTTTGATGGCTGCTTCCAAGAATCTTGTGTGGATGCAGTGATGCATGCAGGCCAAGATGGATGTCCAGTGTTTATACTGGCTGTGATCATCTGTCTTTCGTTCCATTCTGCACATGAAAGGCCACTGAAACACCATTGTCATTGCCAATGAACAGTGCACATGCTTAACAAATAGTACAGTGTGTGATATTAACCACTTAACCGCGGGTCATCACTCTCGTGATGGTCGGTGGCAATGGATCAAACCTCCTGGGAAATAACTGATTAGTGTTTCTAGTGATAATATCAGGCATTGGTATTCATATTACGGGCTGTCAGGAAGTGTTAATTGGAGACTTCGTTACCCAACTTCAGAAGTCTCCACAAGTCATATGGTAGTTGATGAGTGCTAAAAAAAAAACATCCCGTGAGAAAGCGGAAGGTATGTGCCATATGCATATGTAATTATAATACTCTAGGACAAAAAAACTGATTTTTGGCAAATATTTTTAAAAAGTGAATCGGAGCGTGAATTACCCCCATGGTACAGGCAGGAACTGCCTCCGTCAACCCCGCGGTTAAGGGGTTAAGTGAAGTGAGCCAGCATCTTTTTGTGCGAAGTGATCATCCACGCCCTAAAACTATCCCCTAGCGTGGGGGAGGGGGGCCGGGGTAACGATGACCCTTGTGATGACCTGTACCGACATAGGTCAAACTTCAGGAAGGTGGCAGTCCCCCCCCCCCCCGATTTAGGCTTTGTGGTCAAGGCCACCCTCCCTAACCCCACTGAACTCATATTATATCAACATAGTTACGTGATAAATTGTTATGCAGTAAGTCTCCATCTGAGGCAGAACTATAGCATAACAAGGCTAGCCTGTGCTAGTCATAAAGTAGTGCTATGACAAGGATCGCAACTATTGTTGTGTGGTTAGCGTGACTGCCAAATGTGTGTTTTGTGAGAGGGACGGTGCCGACTGACTGGTCAGGAGCTTGTGTGGTTCCACTGCATAAAGGTAAGGGTGATAAGTATGAATGTACTAGCTTTAGGGGTATACAAGGTAAGTCTGTTGTGCTGGTAAGTAAGGTGTGTGGTAGAGTGTTAATTGAGAGTTAAGAGGGTACAGAGGGAGTGATTGGTAATGAGCAGTGTGGCTTTGGGAGAGGAAGGGGATGCATGGATTAGGTGTTTGCTATGAGACAGGTGTGTGAAAAGCATTTGGCGAAAGGTAAAGATATGTTTTGGGCATTCATGGAATTAGAGAAAGTGTATTATTCCTCTCCTTCTTTCCTTCCATCCTCTTGTCTTTCTTTCCTTCACTCTTTTTTCATCCTTCTGGCTACAGGTGACTTTACACTCCCTCTTCTGTCTTTCTTTCCTTCATTCTTTCCTCTTCCTTCTGTCTGTGGGTGACTGCACTGACTGACAAGCCAAATGGTTTCCTGTAAACCAGGAAATCATTTACTGTGCTGGGTGGTAACCATATAACCAAATTTTGGTGCCTGGTGCTTTAGTGGGTAATTACGGCGCTCCAATCGGATTTAGCCGGTGAGGATTTATATCTATGGGATGGTCGGGGTTTTCATGTATTGCCACTCAGGGATGAATGAGGCTGGTCACTCTCATCTTAAATGTCAGGACCAACTTGCCTAGCTGTGGGCTCCTATGCTCTTCATGGGGCAACATAGGATTGGATGACGGATGGTTGGATGTATAGTAGAATTGACCAGGAGGCTTTGTGAGCTGTTTTGAGATTATATGGACCTGACCATAGGTTGTTAAAAAGGAGTAAAAGTTTATATGTAAATAGTAGAGCGTGTGTAAGGTTGAGAAATACTGTGAGTGATTGGTTTCCCATGAGTGGGGTTGCAGCAAGGCTATGTGTTGTCGCCTTGGTTGTTTAATACTTATATGGATGGTGTTGTACTGGAGATGAATCAGAGAGTGTTAGGTGGAAGTGTGAGTCTGGTGAATCCTGATGGCCGAGAGTGGAATCTTAATCAGCTGCCATTTGTGGATGATACTGCACTGGTGGCTGATTCAGAGGAGAGATCGAGACAGTTGGTAGAAGAGTTTGGAAGGGTGTGTGAAAGGAAAAATTGAGAGTAAATGAGAATAAGAGTAAAGTGATGAAATGTACAAGGTTGGTATATGGTTGGAGGATGAATATAGTTTTGAATGAGGGGGTAGAGTGTTTTACGTATTTTGGGTCACATGTTGCTGTGGATGGAAGAATAGATATTGAAAAGAAGTTTAGAATGAATGAAGTAGGAAAGGTGCTGGGAGGGATGAAAAAAGTATTTAGATGTCCTTCACTTAGAATGGATGTAAAGAGAAGGCTGTACAAGGGTGGAGTGGTACTGACTGCATTATATAGGGCTGAAACATGGAATATGAGTGTAGCAGAGAGGAAATGTTAGAATGTAATGGAGGTGAGGTGTCTGAGGAGTATGTGTGGAGTGTGATGCGCATGGTTCGAGTGAGAAATGATGAAGTGAGGTGAACTGGAGTTATGCAGGAGATGGCTGATTGAGTTGCGCTGAAAGTGTTGGAATAGTTTGGGCACATGGAGAGAATGGATGATGAGTTATTAGTGAAAAAGATAACTAGATCGGATGTGAGAGGTTTAAGGCTGAGAGGAAGACCATGAATAGGATGGATGGACAGTGTGAAGAGAGTGTTAAAAGCAAGAGTGATGTCTGTAGAGCAGGGAAGAGTGGCTGCATGTGATAGGACTGAATGGTGAGAAATTGTGAATGAATAAATGCTGACGCAGCCCTACGGAGGTAATTCTCCCGCATTTGGTCTGATCAGATGATCAGGTCAGGTGTGGGTAAGGGGATGGGTCCAAGAAGATATGGCAGGGGTAACCCAGCTCTGCTGTCAGGCCCTGCTGCAGATGTCGCTGCTTGCACTATGCAGTTGACCCTCGTAGTGTGGTGCGGAGAGGATTTGTCCCTTCTCCCTTGGGGCTAAGATACAAATAAATGTGTGTGTGTGGATGAGTAAATTGGGAGTGTGTCATCCTGTCTCAGCTACCCCCGTTCCTTTGGGGGAAGCAGCCTACATATATAGATAAATGACAAGGATGTGAAAAGCATGCAAAACAAGCTGCAAAAGGGCATAACTACTGACCAAGATTGTGAACAATAATTTTAGTTATAGTTTTTTGTAATAATATATGATACTGGACTCATTTCCAAACATGGCCTGAATTCCCACCCCAGGGGGGACCATAAGATTCTATGAACGTTCAACTTTAAATTAGCCCAGCTCCCCCATAATTATTGTAGTCCACTAAAGTGAAGGTCTCTCTCTTTCTCTCTTGATATCACATTATATATATATATATATATATATATATATACAGTAATGTCCCTACTATCCGGACGTCCAATAACCGGACACCCCACTGTCTGGACATCGTTGGCTGGGACGTCCCCCCCCCAAAAAAAAGGGGGGGGTGACTTTTTTTTTTTTGACATGTAAGTTTGAATTTGGTGCGGCGCCGAACAGCCATGTTTACGATCCCTTCCCGCACTCTTCCCCTCCAGCCAGTTACCTCTCAACTGCCGTGATGAGTAAAAGGTTGTAGGGATGGTGGCGGTACTGTTCGTTATTGTTTAAACAATCATAATTCACAGTGCTAAGGAATAAGTGCAGTTCAACACTGGATTACTGTACATGCGTCAATAGAATTTTCACCACTGTCAAAGCCTCAGAGGTGGGGCTAATATTCGTAACAGCCACCATGGATATGTAAGCACACTGTCAACTGCCAAATATTTTCCATGATCACTTCTAAATCCTCATTCTCTGGTTACATTTTATTTACTTCATGCTTTGTGTCCCATATTGGAGTCCATAGGTTGAGAAAAAGACGATTTTCTCAGTGATTATTATGTCTCTTACAGACGTTCACTATGTTGTCAACTGGTGAACATATTTGCCCTATTCACCTGTAAATCATAATCTTTCTGGTAACATTTTATTTATTTCATGCCTTGTGTCCCATATTTGAGTCCACAGGCTGTGAAAAAGGTGATTTTATCAGTGATTATCATGTCTCTTAACTATGTTCACTATGTTGTAAACTGGTGAACGTCTGCCATAAGCATCACAAAACCATCATTTTCTGGTAACTATTTACTTCATGCTCTGTATCCCATATTTTAGTGCGTAAGATGTGAGAAAAGGTGATTTTCATGGTGATTTCCACATCCGATACTTACTTCACCCAAGCTGTCACCTGGTGAACATTTCTGTCATACTCACCTCTAAATCATCATTTTCTGATAACAATTTGTTAATTTTATGCTTTGTATCCCACATTTTAATGCATAAGATGTGAGAAAAAGTGATTTTCATAGTGATATCAATGTCCAACACTTACTTCCACTATGCTGTCAACTGGTGAACATCTATGCCATATTCACCTCAAAATCATCATTTTAGGGTTAAAATTCAATTAATTTATTCTTTATGTCCATTATTTACATGAATGGGGTCTCAAATAAGTGCTGTGCATCCTGTAGGGAGGTACGTAGGTGATTTTCTGATTTAGGTTAGGTTAAGGTCAGGAATGACTGGTGCTGGAGCTTCAGGGACCAGTATCCGGAAATGACAACTTTCTGGACATGCCTTTGGCTCTATTACATCAGACAGTGGGGAGACTACTGTGTGTGTGTGTGTGTGTATATAATATATATATATATATAAATAAATAAATATATATATATATATACTATATATATATATATACAGTACATACTGTATATATATACAGTAGGCGTGGAAACTGTTGACGCCATGTTAAAAAAAGAAAACATTCTTGTGGTTAGCAAGGAGAAACAAATAAATTAACACTCACCATTGAATTTAGTATTTACTGGCATTCCCCTTCACCTTTATTATCTTCTTAAGGCGTCTGGGGAGACTGATGGCGTAGTTTTGCAGAACAGACGGACTAAAACTGCTCCATAGCTGCAGCCTCAAGTTTAGGCAAAGATGATGTGTCCATACTACGCAGCTGCCGCTTCATGTGCGCCCATAAATTCTCAATGGGATTGATATCTGGGCTGTTTCCGGGCCAATCTCGAATAAAGGGAACCTCACAGTCTGTTAGCCACTGTTTCACTGACTTTGCAACATGTGCAGGGGCAGAATCTTGCATAAATACTCTTGCCTTGGTTTTATCAAAAGAGTCACTTAAAACATCACATAATAGCTCCAAATAATTGTTCTGGTTCACTTTTTCATTTGCAGGTAGAATTACCAACTCACCAACACCATAATATGTAAAGCAGCCCCAAGCCATGAGTGAGGCTGGGTATTTAACAAACTTGGAAGTGTACTTAGGATCCAGGGGGTCACTGCCTGGTTTGCGGTACACTCGTGATGAAGGGGTACCAGTGACAGTAAATGTTGACTCATCACTCCAAAGCACAGTTTTCCATTGCTCCTCACTCCAGGCAAGATATTTCTTACAAAAATTTACTCTCTTTTTCTTCTGAAGTGCAGTTAGCAGTGGTTTTTTACGAGCACAAAAACTCCTGTAGCCCAGATCGTCATGCAACAGCTGCTGCACACTTCTGACAGACACATCTGCCAGCAACTGTGGGTTCTTTTCTTTTAAATCCCGTGCTGTTAGCCTTGGATCCTTGCTAACTTGCCTTGAGATCAGCTGACGGGTCCTGAAGGTTGTCTTACGAGGTCTCCCAGGCTTGGGAAGTGGAGTGGGAGGAATGGCCTCCCCACTGTCCTTGAACCGCTTCACCAGTCTCTGCACTGTCCTCAGTCTAACACCTGTTTGATTTGCAATAAGTGGGAGTTT
>JAGKTI010010473.1:5676-18033 GCA_018397915.1 Birgus latro
ACCTACAGGCTGGGCCTTCGCCTAATTTGGCCCAAAAATTATTATTGTTACTATTATTATTATTAATATTGTTGTTGTTGCTGTTGTTGTTGGTGGTGGTGGTGTTTTTGTTGTTGGTATTGTCGTTATTGTAGTTGTTGCCATTCCTTGGTCAGCCAGCAACTCCTGCTCAGTCAGCAACTCCGCTCTCAGACACCCATCCATCTGCATGTATCACTCACACTCAGCCAGTGATCTGACATATTTTGAGAAACTGTTGTTTTACACAGTGTGATATTCCTTCATGTGCAAGTACTGCATCTGGTTCATTGCTAAGGCCGTTTAAATGGTAGACACTGTCTGTGTAGTGTATAAACACTTGAACCCCATGTAATTTTTGTGTCTACTGCTCCCAGCAACAATTCTAACAAGATGCGATGCCAAGGCACAGCAAACTAGTCCTCGGCAGTCATTTTAGTGTTGACGTCTAAACACAACAGGATATCTAATCAAAGATGTCACATATAAAATTTGGAGTAAATCGGGTGAAAATTGACGATTTTATGCCCATTTGAAATTTTATGCCCGATCCACCTGACATCGAACCCCCTACCGCTAACTGGGGGGATGACCCCCCCTGATGTAATGAGGCATGTTAAAGGATGCAGATTTGAAAAATTCACCTTTAGGTTTAGGTTTCATGTCCATATGACTAATTTGAAAGGTTATGGCGTAAAAGCGATTTCTTTTTTTTACATTTATTTGGACCTACAGGCTGGGCCTTCGCCTAATTTGGCCCAAAATTTAAACAGGTGATCAGAATGTCATAGCCCATCATCCCTGTAATTTTAGTCAAAATCGCTCAAGTAGTCTTTGCATAAAGATGTTACCAGACAGACAGACAAAAACAAACAGTGAAGGGCGGGGACGAGTAATAAAGTAAGTGACTGAGTTAATGCCCTTGTGTACTTCAAGTATCGCTGAGTAGTCCTTTAATGTAATGCTTTTCATTTCTTCAGTAGTGAGAGCAATTTGTTTCTTACACAAGGAACCTACATCTATGAAGCCTGCCCCTTTATGTGACTCGCAATTTGTGTGTGTGTGTGTGTGTGTTTAGTGGCTCCACAAGGGTTCTAGTACTAAAGGAAACACTTTCTGAGAACCTTAAGTATTTATGTTAACTTTTCATGTGCTGTAGTACTAATACAGGCTCAAGTACTGTGTCACGAATTTTCTACATCGTAAAATTATGTAACGCAAAATGGTGACATCGAGTGATTTTGCCGGAGGAACGAATGATTATGAAATGCACGAGATTTCGCTCATTCTCTCAACCGTCCGCTCGCGTGCTTATATTCGCATCAAGTTGTCAAAACTTTCGTCATTCTTTCGCGAGTGATTGTTTTTATGTGCAGACGGTGCACTCCTCTGAGCGATAATTTCTGAATTATCGCTTCCGCCTCCCTGGCCATTGCCTGGGCCACACCCTTTCACACGCTCTTCACGTCGGACAGTCGGGAACAGACCTAGTCTGCTTTGTAGTCACAGTGCGTGCGGGTTGTGCTTTACGAGAGCTCGAGTGATCACTTTTTTGTAGCGATTTCAGATCTCAGCTTGTATTGGCGTGAATTCCTGAAGCCCCACCAGCGTGGTGATCGACAGCAGCACGGTCTCACCTATACCAATCAGTATTTTCTTTTGTTTTCCTAGGTTTAAGTTTTTGGGTTATTTAGCTGTTTGTCTGAGTGTTTGAGTAAGTGCGTTTCCCTCTCTTGATTTGAATTGGAGTCATGTAACGTAAATTTATTTTCTTGTATTCAATAAATTTACAGTTCGTTTTCTTGAGCTTTGTTAAATGTAATAGTCGTGTTTAATTTCCCCACATATTTAGTGCAGTTTTGCTACTCCACGTTAGCACAACTCTTATATTAATCACGACTGGTACTTCGGCCAGCTTTTGGCATTAATCCTTAAATCCGTTGTGCTAGCTAGGAGTTTGGCTCAGCCAAGATCCTGATTATTATTATTATTATTATTATTTGAATGTTAAGGGGAGAAACTAACTTTCTCAGAGGCCAACGGTTCAATATTACAGCCTACTTGAGCGTCTAGTCTCTGCTGTGTACCGTTGAGAAAGTCTATAAATTCTCGACTCTAGAGAACTGGCGAAGTAAGCCAGCATAAAAGTGAAATCGCTACTTGATTTCACGAGTCTATTCTCTCATAATAAATGACTCGATAGTCATTCCTAGCATACATAGCTATACATTGTATACTCCAATTATATAATATCACATTATCCTCTTGAATTATACATTTTTCCCCCTGACATACTGAAAGAAAGGATTCGGAAGCCGAATGCCAATCGCCCGCCAGAATGTGCTGTAGGCCAAGTCCAAGATCTGGGCCATATCCTGATACCCTGAAGATTTCACGTTGATAGCTCAAGCTGCTCATGAGATATAATGGTGCTAATGGCAGGCGATATGAACTAGTTGACCTTTGACAACCATTTTGGTGACCTTGACCGCCAGTGTCCATTTTCGAATTCGTTCATAATTTTGGCCATATCCTGATACCCTGAAGGTTTCATGTTGATAGTTCAAGCCGTTCATGAGATATAATGGTGCTAAAGGCGGGTGATAAAAACTATTTGACCTTTGGCAGCCATTTTGGTGATCTTGACCTTGGCCCCGAGTGCCCATTTTTAACTCGTCCAAGATTTTTGCCATATCTTGATACTCTGAAGGTTTCATGTTGATAGCTCAAGCCGTTCACGAGATATAATGGGAACACACACACACACACACACACACACACACACACACACACACACACACACACACACACACACACACCGCTCGCTGGTGCAGTGGTAGCGTTCTCGCTCGCCATCTGGTAGGGGAGTTCGCGCCTCGCTCAGGTTGCGAAAAGTTTCAGACGAAGTGGGTGGTTACTGTCCCCCTTGAGCAAGGGGATGGGTGTGTGCGTGTGTGAAGGTCACAGCCTTTCCCATAGATCGGACTATATGAGCTCTCAGCTCCCTTCCGGGAGGGTAAAAGCTGATGATCACTACCATCAAGTGATCCTGACGAACCCGGTGAGTTACACACACACACACACACACACACACACACACACACACACACACAGAGGCAGGCAAAAACATTATCGCTCCGCCTTCTAAAGGCGGGTGATAATAATGGATTCAGATTCTCTTCGTTGCTGTATTTTATGCATCATTGTTTTAACTGACGTCAGTGCTTCGAGTTCCAGGTGTTTTCATGAGCATTTTCTTGCTTCGCAGTTCCAACAAAATGTGACCATTTATTTATTTATTTATTTACTTATTTATTTATTTTTGCCATAAATAGCTGTTATGAAACATATTAATGTATTAGTAGATCTGACTGTCCTGTGGTAAAGCTGGGTAAGAAGCATCATTTACTATTATATACTGTATATATACAGTATATATATGAATCAAACCAATATATGGTTTACTCTATAAATAATACTTAAGTCATTCCAGGGATAAACTGATATTATTATTTTTTTTTTTTATGTGTCCGACTCTGGGCAAAGGCTTCAGGGACTATGTCCTGGGGGCAGTAGCCTATCCCAAGGCCCAGTAGTCCTCCTACACCTCCACATGTCACCACTTCGGCACTAATACCCACCGTCCATATTGAATACATGCTAGGGCTGTCTCATACAGAACTGGTGTACTGGTATTGGCGGGGGTACTTTTACGACATGTCGGCGGGTCATCTGGTAGATTAGGAAAGTCTGCTTTTATGAAATTCAAATCCTTAAACTGTTCCCTGCCTCAGCCGGGATTCGAACCTGGTCCATCAGGACTGCAGGCCGCCTCTTTACCGATTCAGCCACCGCCTTTGTACATGTGAATTTAACGTTAGTATTAGCCTTCTCTCATTGCTTTCTATGTTAATCAATTACTCATATCCCACTGAGAACCCATGACCAGTAAAACAGAACTAGGCATTTTCAAATGTTAATAACGTGCGGCGGTGGGCAAAAGTCACTATGACGAGGGACATATTTACGATTACTGGCTAAAACAAATTTCAGATTTTAGCAGGTGCTAAGAGAAAGAGCCACAAGACACGGCTGGTGGGGGACTTCTTTGCAGCTGGTTAGCTGGTGGAGCTTTGTGACCTGTCTTTTGCTGAAAGAAAGCGTTTTTATATCCCATACCCCAGACTGGGCGACGTAACAAAAGCCGTAGATGCTGTGGTCGATGGTGGAACTAACGAAAGCATTACAAGCATTCAGGCAGAAAAAAAAAACGTGAAATAAGTCAGGTCGAAAGCGTTGCTAGAGAAATATGACAGGACGAAAAACGTTGCAACGAGAAAGTATGAATTGAGAAACCTGTACTTTACACAGGAATAATCATCCAATATATTACCACTATGCCGAGAATCGAACCCGGGACTCTCACCTGAGAGTCCCGGGTTCGATTCCTGGCATAGTAGTAATATATTGGATGAACGAGAATGTAATTTCATCAATATCTTAGAGTAGCACCATCCTTAGTAAGGTCTTCAGTGTAAATAATCTAATTGTCACTTTGCTTGTTGGAAGGCATCGAGTTTCTGGACATCCGGAACGATTTTTTAATGAACACGATGACGCTTCTTTCCAGTCAGTTGTTGCTACAGCCAAACAGTTCTGTGTAAACCGATAACATTCTCCTGGTATGTAGCTGCTTCTACTACGAAACCAGTCGTGCGGTGTGGTGCGGTGAGGATCTGTCCCATCTCCCCTTTGGGGCTAAGATGCGAATGAATGTGTATGAGTGGATGAGTAAATTGGTAGTGTGTTGACCTGTCTCGGCTACCTCCCTTTTCTTGGGGGAAGCAGCCTAGGTATATATATATATATATAGCTGTACCCGACCATGAGGTAATGAATAGCAGTGTACCTACTAGGAGAAACATTCTCACCATATGACTCAATTTTATATTAATGAAGTGTCTGACGTTTACTGGAATGGCGTACTAGAATTGTCCCGACTGTATGAGGGTTAACGAACACCAAAATGACTTATTTCTACTCCACAGGATGTGCAGGTCTGTTGGTGGGCCACCCGATGGACACAATTAAAGTCCGCCAGCAGACACTGAAGAATGTATCAGCCACATCCAGTTTTGTTAATATCTTCAAGTTCGAGGGGGTAAGTGCTCTCTCTCTCTCTCTCTCTCTCTCTCTCTCTCTCTCTCTCTCTCTCAGTTGCCACTGAGAAGCCGTAATGGAATGTCAAGTCCGACAACTTTTCTGTTTTTTCATCCTATCTACCTGTATCACTGCATTAAATGGCTCTTGCAACTACGTGCATAAGTAAACTCTAAGACCCAACTGTCTTTGCAGTTCCTTCTAAAGAAAATTTACACTTGGCGAAATGCAATGAAAACCCTGTCTCTACTAGTGCGAGTTTCAAATGGTTCAATTTTTCCTCTGTATACTTGTCAGACTTTGGGAAGATAGCTGTGTCTTGGACTGTACAGCTGAGTGTACACGTATGTTCTTTGGGAAGATAGCTGTCAGGGGGAAAATGATAATGTAGCTATGAATGCTAGGAATAACTATAGAGTCGATTATCACGAAAGAATCGACTCGTGAAATCAAGTAGCGATTTCACTTTTATGCTGGCTTACTTCGCCAATTCTCTAGAGTCGAGAATTTATAAACTCTCAACAGTACACAGCAGAGACTAAACGCTCAAGAAGGCTGTATTACTGTACTGTTGGCCTCTGAGAAAATTAGTTTCTCCCCTTAACATTCAAATAATAATAATAATAATAATAATAAACTGGATCTTGGCTGAGCCAAACTCCTAGCTGGCACAACGGATTTAAGAATTAATACTAAGAGCTGGCATAAGTACCAGTCGTGATTAATATAAAGAGTTGTGCTAACTTGGAGTAGCAAAAGTGTACTAAATATGTGGGGAAATCAAACACGACTGTTACATTTAACAAAGCTCAAGAAAACGAACTGTAAATTTATTAATTACAAGAAAATAAATTTACGTTACATGAATCAATTCAAAACCAAAGAAAGGGAAATGCACTCACTCAAGCACTCAGACAAATAGCTAAATTGCCTTAAGCCTAGGAAAAACAAAAGAAATACTAATCAGTAATGAGACCGCTGCTAATACAGTCGATCACTAGGCTGGTGGGAGCTTCGGGAATTCACGCCGATACAGCCGAGACTTCTGAGATCGCTAAGAAAAGAGACCCGCTCTAGCTTTGTGCACAGGACATCCACACTCCGAGACTGTCACTTGGACGACTGACTCGATGCTTGATCTAAACAGAGGCATCGTGTGAAAAAGGCGTGGCCACCTAACGGCCAGGGAGGCAGAAACGACAATTCAGAAATTATCGCTCAGGGGAATGCACTGTCTGTACATAAAGACAATCACTCGCGAAAGAATGACGAAAGTTTTGAAAATTTGATGCAAATATAAGTATGCGAGTGGACGGTTAAGAGAATGGCGAATTCTCACGGATTTCAGGACCATTCATCGTTCCTACAAATTCGTGACATTATGCCCCTGGAAAATCAAAATTTTCCTTAGAAAAATTTAACAATATATATACAGTATATACACCCTAGCTCAGTCACACAAGATTCACACTGTGGTGTGTGTACTCTCCTGCTACAGGAGAAAAGCACTGTCCCCTATGAGTGTAAAAACCTCGTATTTACGTTAAGAGAAGCAAGCTTGAGGGAAAAACTCCGAGATGACGGTGAAAAATCCTGTACTCAGGTCAAACTGCTACATTTACATTGACAACCAATTGTTATGTAGCATGGTGTATGTGATACACGGTGTATGTGTAACAGTTGTAGTGTAACTGTACCTACGTGTAAAGCAATAATGATACAAATTAATGCAATAATAAAGGCGACAAGGGCAGAGGAGATGAGGTGGCAGCATGCAGTAGACCATCAATGGACCTACACATCAAAACTGCTTCACCCACCAACTGTACGTGTGAAATGAGTCAAGGTGGAGCATCAATAGTGTCAATGTGACAATTTGTATTAAATTACAATTAGCATCCACACAGCAGTCAATCCATATACAACAGAAAGTAAACTTTAGCTGAAAATCAATTGACAGCAAGTTTCGTACATTTGAGGTCGCCATTATTTTCTTAATACTTGCCCTTTATAACCCACACTTACGGCTAATAAAGGGCTTGTCGTTGGTGTCCTCGGTTGGGATCGCCGCAACTGCCCGTTTGTCATCGGTGTCCTCGGTTGGGACCACCGTGACTGCACATTTATAGCTACACACTTATTGCTACAAAGGGCTCGTCGTCGGTGTCCGCAGTTGGGATCGCCTCGACTGCCCGTTCGTCATTGGTGTCCACGGTTGGGATCGCCGTGACTGTGCACTTATGAGATACGGTACATATGTATGTACAGACCCTAGACATACTATGTTCTGTGGGGCCAACGGGCGAGACGTCAGGTCTGCACCCACATTACCACTGCCCTCTCTCACATGACTCAGAGATTATGGGCGTGGATTCAAAAGGCGCAGGAAGGAAACGTTCCTAAATGGTGGTACATTGACACGCATTGCAGGAGTGCACGAAACTATCTATTTCCTGTCCCATTCCTGGCCAGAAAAAGTCAGCACGGATATGGCCTTGGGTTTTCTTTTTGCCCATATGACCTCCTGATGCTGAACAATGACCCCATTCTAACACTGCTTGGCGGTACTTCTTGGGAATGACGAACTGCAGTCGAACCTTGCCCTCGGGTGTTCGTGACTCACGGTAGAGCCGTCCTTGTTTGCAAAGGAACCTGGCTCGTCCACCCCGTGAGTACTTAGTCACTTTACCCTTTTGTTTCTTCCGCACAACAGCAAGTGTCGGGTCAGACTGTTGTTCTTGGACAACATCTTGACTACGAATCAGATCTTGCGGCAATGCATTGTCCACCGGGGCGACACGATTTGGAGCCTTGGCCATGGCTCGTGTTACTGCAGCCAAAGTCTGAGTAGTGACGTCTACGGTGCAGCTATACTTGGCACCTGGTATTTTACCTATAATGAGGTCAAACATAGGTTCTTGCATGACAACTGCAACTGTTGAACCTGTGTAAAAGGGAGATGCTACCTGGATACGTGCCTCAGGGAACAATCTCACTGATCCATCAATAAGCTGAGCTTGGACCTGTCTGCCTATGTATTCTACAGGACAAACAAGACTCTGCCTGACAGTGCAACCTGATGAACCATTGTCTCTCAGGGCATTCACAGAAACACCCACAAACCCTGGCTGAACAAGGAAGGCACTGTTACCTGTGGGAGGCCTTGTGGAGGAAGCAGCCAGCCATTGATAAGGCTGCATGGCACTCAACTTCTCAAACGTGACAGGACTAGATGCCTTAGGGGTCGTACCCTAACTAGGTGCACGAGGAGTCGTACTTTGACTAGGTGCATGAGGGGTCATACTTTGACTAGGTGCATGATGGGTCATACCTGAGCTAGGTGCACGAGGAGTTGTACTCACCATCTGGGGAGCAGGAGCACTGATGGCCTGTGGAGGAGAGTTCACCATCTGAGGGGGACTAGTAAACTGTGAAGGAGTACCTGTGCTGGTGGGGACAGAACCATCGTGCGCCTGTTGGGGAATGAAGGCTGCGTTTGCCTCCTGGCTCCAATACACTGGGGCTGGTGCTGAAAAGGTTTGTCCCGCTTGTCGATGTGCGGCTGATACTGCTGCTGCTTAGGGTACTGCTGCTGGTTAGGGTACTTGTTGTACCTCTTCCAGTCAGGTTGCCCCTGGTCCTTCTGCGATTTGCCTGGACCATGACCATTATTCAGAGAATGGCCTTGATGCTGGGGTTCAGTCTGAGATTGCTTCCCAGACTTGGCAGTATCTGTCCTGTTCCAGGACTGCTGCTTACGAGTTTGGTACCCGTACGCAGTAAAGAAAGCTTCAGCCTTTTCCACCATTTGGTTTGCATCCTTCACTTTGCACATATTGAGCTTGGCCATAAGCTCGGCAGGCCACGACTTTTCCAGCTGTGTGCGCAGCACAAGGTCGATTATTCCCTCTCGCGTGCTAGGAGTCTCGGTCTTCTCCATCCACTCGCCTAAGTATGCCGTGAGACGGTCAAGGAACTGAACAGCTGTCTCCTTTTCTTGGAGACGTGCCTTCACGAGCTGATTCCTGGCGTTATCAACGGTAAGACCGTATGCTTTGATAAGTGCGGTCTTCATCATCTCGTACGTGAGATTATCTCCGCGAATTCTTTGGAGAATGTCGAGGGCAGGGCCGTCACACAGGCTAAGGAACTGAAGCCGCTTAACTGCCTCATCCAGATCGTACAGCTGTGCCATGTCTTCGAAACGAGCTATGAATGGCTCGATTCGCTCGCCTTCCTTGTAAGAAGAAAGCTTGAAACGTGGAGTTGCTAGAACAGGTGCTGGGAGAGCACTCATGGAGCTTGGGTTGGCTGCACCCGATGTGCTTGAAGCCAAGGAGTCTCGCTTCAGCTTCAGCACTTCAAGTCCGTGCTTACGTTCTCACTCTCGTTCCTCAAACTCTTTCTTGCGTTCCTCGTGCTCACGCTCTTTCTGACATTCCTCGCGCTCACGTTCTTTCTCACGTTCCTCGGGCTCAGCACACTCGTGTTCACGTTCTTTCTCATGTTCCTCGCGCTCAGGCTCTTTTTGACGTTCCTCGTATTCACGTTGTTCTTTTTCGTATTCACGCTGAATTTTCCGCTCTTCACGGGCGGCATTCTCGCGATGGTGCTCATAATTGCAGCGCGACAGGACATAATCTCTAATTTCCTGGGGGTTAGTAAGCCTCATATCCTTGGCTTCCTGTAAGTATGTACTGGTTTCCATGATGTTCAGATTGAGACTGATATGCTGGCTGGTGTGCAGCTTTCTACCTAACTAAGAGTGAGTGAGTGATTTGGTAATAATTTCAAGCTAAGAGTTTATATCCTGGAATGAGGTCGCCAGATGTCAGGGGGAAAATGATAATGTGTGCCTATGGGCATTTTGAATAACTATCGAGTCGATTATCACGAGAGAATTGACTCGTGAAATCAAGTAGCGATTTTACTTTAATGCTGGCTTACTTCGCCAATTCTCTAGACTCAAGAATTTATAAACTTTCTCAACAGCACACAGCAGAGACTAAACGCTTAAGAAGGCTGTATTACTTACTGTTGGCCTCTGAGAAAGCTAGTTTCTCCCTTTAACATTCAAAAAATAATAATAATAATAACAAAAAGGATCTTGGCTGAGCCAAACTCCTAGCTGGCACAACGGATTTAAGAATTAATATCAAGAGCTGGCCTAAGTACCAGACGTGATTAATATAAGTAGTTGTGCTAACTTGGAGTAGCAAAAGTGTACTAAATATGTGGGGAAATCAAACACGACTGTTACATTTAACAAAGCTCAAGAAAACGAACTGTAAATTTATTAATTACAAGAAAATGAATTTACGTTACATGAATCAATTCAAAATCAAAGAAAGGGCACTCACTCAAGCACTCAGACAAACAGCTAAATAGCCTTAAGCCTAGGAAAACAAAAGAAATACTAATAATTAATGAGACCCCCGCTAATACAGTCGATCACCAGGCTTGTGGAAGCTTCGAGAATTCACGCCGATACAGCCGAGACTTCTGAGATCGCTAAGAAAAGAGACCCGCTCGAGCTTTGCGCACAGGACATCCACACTCCGAGACTGTCACTTGGACTACTGACTCGATGCTTGATCTAAAAAGAGGCATCGTGTGAAAATGGCGAGGCCACCTAACGGCCAGGGAGGCAGAAACAACAATTCAGAAATTATCGCTCAGAGGAATGCACTATCTGTACGTAAAGACAATCACTCGCGAAAGAATGACGAAAGTTTTGAAAATCTGATGGAAATATAAGTACGCGAGTGGACGGTTAAGAGAATGGCGAATTCTCACGGATTTCAGGACTATTCATCGTTCCTACAAATCACTCGATGTCACGATTTATGATACATAATTTCACGATGTAGAAAATTCGTGACAATAGCTGTGTCTTCGACTGTACAGGTGAGTGTACACGTATGTTCTTTGGGAAGATAGCTGTGTCTTGGACTGTACAGCTGAGTGTACATGTATGTTCTTTGGAAAGATAGCTGTGTCTTGGACTGTACAGCTGAGTGTACGTGTATGTTCTTTGGGAAGATAGCTGTGTCTTGATCTGTACAGCTGAGTGTACACGTATGTTCTTTAGGAAGATAGCTGTGTCTTGGACTGTACAGCTGAGTGTACACGTATGGTCTTTAACTCTTTCACACTTACCGATGAAAAAAAGAATTACTCGATTTATCTTTTTTGCTATACAGTATATAACACAAGATTTGTAATAAGCAGAGCACTGTTTTCTGTGCTAACATAGCAGTTCTGTAATCGAAAATTCGTCCTTTGATGTGGACAGCCTGCACTTACGTTCTGTTTGCTATTCATGTAAGGATGGTATGATGCTAACATACTTCACACCAGCACGAGAAACGTTTGACCCTTGAAATTAATGGCTACTTGGCTTGGAGTTGAGCAATGGAGCTGTGTTGTGGAAGGGGTGATTTTTCTTGTAGCCAAAACTTTTCCTTTAATTGGCCCCTCCGGATTACATACGATGAAATCTGCGTCTTCTGTCTGTATCTTCATTTGCGGAAGCCTTACAACTTGTGACCTTTAGCTTCGACTGATTTTTGACAGAATCGATTTACCTCATTTTCAACTGTCCCTTATCCTTGCCACACACACTGGGTAAATTCGGGGGGGGGGAGGGGAGGAAAGCCTGACTCTGTGATGGTAACCTACTTTTGACCGTTTGTAGTGAAGTTTGAATCCCGTCGTTCTGGCATTGCCATATTACCTTCCATCATGTTTGATCTAAATCAACACAAGCCTGTGTGTTAGCTGATTTTGTAAGGTGACCGTAAAAATGGAATATGCATGTGCTCTTGACCACTGAATAACTGTTACCAAAATCAAAGCCCTTCATTCTTTCAGTACCATGAGTCCTTCCGCCAAGTTTCCTCTAAATCAAGTAAAAATTGTACCGTATACATCAACCAAGCTATGTCCTTGACCGGTTCTCATAATCATTATCAGCCACTCCTGAATGACCTTCAACCTTCCCACAAGGAATGGTCGAAATCAGATCATGACGTTATTTGACACTCGCTTCACACACACACACACACACACACACACACACACACACACACACACACACACACACACAGCACTGTGCATAATTTGTTCCTTCCTTAAAACTTACTTCTTCCCCCATCGACTCCCCCTGGATATCCCGAC
>JAGKTI010010473.1:18151-28440 GCA_018397915.1 Birgus latro
AACGATACCCTAAACCTAGAGGAATATAATATATGGAGAAGAGATAGGAGCTTAAAAAAAGGAGGAGGAATTATGATATTGACAAAGAAAAATCTGCACGTCAAAGAAATAGAACTAGATATACCCTCACAGGTAGAAATGATCGCAGTAGAGATTGGTACGTCTGAAGGGAAAATAATTGTAGCAAATCTATACATGCCACCCAGATCTAACATTTGGGAAAAAGGTGAATATGAAGACCTGGCAGAGAGTACAATTCAAAGTTTAAGAGCATTACTGCATAGAATGGAGGAGAAATCTGAAAGAATTATAATATCTGGAGATTTTAATACAAATATAAATTGGAATACTCTAGATACAAAAAGCCAGGAATGCTATTGGGACCAAAAGCTCCTGGACCTTGTGCAGGAGTTTTTCCTAACGCAACATGTAAAAGAAAGCACCAGGAAAAGAGGGCTAGATTTACCATCAGTACTAGAGCTTATATTTACTAGGCAAGAAAATGATATTGACAGTATTATGTATCACTCTCCATTCAGCAAAAGCGACCATGCAGTATTAAATTATAACTTCAGGATTGCATATGACATAGTTAACAGTAATGAAAGCTACAAAAAGATCCTTAAATATAAAAAGGGAAACTACCACGACCTAAAGAAAAACTTCTTAGCAATAGATTGGGAAAAAGAGCTTAGAGGACAAGATTTAAATGTTATATATGGAAAATTCTGTGAACTTTATGAAATAGGAGTCCAAAATTACATCCCTCGGCACAAAGAAGCTGAAAAGACAATAAAGAAATGGTTTAATAAAGAATGTAAAAAATCAAAAGAAGAAAAGAGACTTGTTGAATAGATACAGAAGACACAATAGTGAGAGGGCATTTAACAGCTATAAACAGGCAAGAAATGAATACACAAGAATAAGGAGAGAAGCCCAAAAACAGTTTGAGGAGGACATCATTAACAAAAGTAGTGATCAACTGAAGCTATTTTACAGCTGCATCCAAAGCAAAACCAAAGTAAAGGATAAAATACAATCCATTACGGATGAAGGGAACCTCTATACACAAGTGAAAGATACCTGTGAAGCACTAAATAAAAATTTCCAATCAATTTTTACTGAAGAAAATAATTTTCAGTGGGATGATACAGAAAATGCATGCCCAAACATATTATCAGATATACAAATATCTGAAAAAGAAATACAGGAGGAGTTAAGTAAATTAGACAAAGGAAAAGCAAATGGTCCAGACGAAATTTCGTGTTGGGTGCTACATGAATGTGCAAAGGAGTTAAGTAGACCGTTATGTTTAATATTTAAGGAATCCTTGGGTCAAAGTAAACTACCCGATATTTGGAAGAAAGCGCACATTGTCCCCTTATTCAAGGAAGGGAATAGACAAAATCCACTCAACTACCGACCAGTATTGTAAGGGCGCAAACTTTTAGGTTCCCTTAAAATGAAGATAATCTATCTAAAACTCACTGCATTAGCCCCAGTGTAATGGTTAGAACTTTGACTATATGAATTAAATTAATATTTACTGATTACTACCGAGGAAGATATCCTAGAATTATTAAGAAGACCTCGTAAATTGATTACCACTAGGAAGAAATACCAACAGGTAGAAGTAGAATAAATTTGGTATGCTGCTACCAACCAGCGATTGCCAGGAAAAAAAAAGTTTTTAGTCCCGTACAGTGAAAGAAGGGACAATGAGGCCTAGGAAGAGTAATCAGGGTAGCGTGAGAAAATATGAAAGCGTGAATTTTATAGATAGTAACATACCTTGCGGGCCACTCGATCTCACAATCAACTTCCCAGAGGAATTTAGACCAAACACATCAGAAAAATTTAATTAACTATAATTTACTATCCTTAATATACATAAAATAAAATTAACCTTCGAACAAGAAAAGTAACTCGAACATAGCAATACTTCAGTCTGTGATTCCACCAGATTAACTGAGAGAATTAAAGCTCTCTTTTCCACAGATTATAAATCAAACTGTCTCACATATCACGATACAAAACTAATTATTCAAGAGAATACCACCACTGAAGTACCTTGGGCTTTACACTCAACAAGATGTTGATAATATTGCACACAGATGAATTACTCGCCCGATACATAATTTACATACATTAAGAATACACACAACTCGACCTCTTAACCCAACACGAGGTACACAAGTGAAACAGAATATTCCAAACTCAGGCGTGACTTGCATAAACCACGGTCTCAGAAGGACTCGTAGTATTTCCCAGGCTTACAACTTGTCACCAAGGATTACTCTAAATTTAGTATATCACCCCTATTTTCCATGGGTTTACACAATGACATATCTATGTATATGATCGGTTGCACAAGGATGATTCAATATATAATATCACAGCGCTTGCAATACCCTGTATGTTAGAAAATAAACCAACACTACATAACACACTCGCTTTTAACTAGAATATTTCACTTTAGGAGAAAAGGCTTACTAAGTGGACCATACGAATACATACTCGACAACTATGCATAAAGAAATGAACTAAGTGGAACTGTGTAAGGGCTTTGCAATTAGGACTACGAGTCTTTTCATAGACGGCAACCAGACTTCGTGACGCCACACCAAACCTGTGGATGTCCTTCTGATATGAGATCACAGCTCGAAGTCACATAAAAGAATTAGGGAATATTATCAGATAACTTACTTTAAATATATAGATAGAATGAAAACTAATTAATGAGACATATGGGGGGAAACAGGAAAAAATTACTCTAGACCGACCTGTGGACGTCCTTCTGATATGAGATTACAGCTCGAAGTGAAGGCTTGCGGCAAAGGACGCTCCGTAAATCCCGCGATTTTCTCACAAACGTTTCTGGCTTCGACTTATTACTCTACAGTTAACTTATTATGCAATCATCAAGGAACTTGCAACAAGGAATTTTCTCTCTCCTCTACTTAGACAAAATGACTTATGATGATTTAAATTTTGTGGCAACAACATGGGTCTAACAGTTTAAACCGAAGCCTAAACTCACACGTTCACATAATTATTTCCAGGCGTCGCCTTTGTCTGGCCTAAGTGATCTGGCGACAGTGAAAAATTAATAATTTTCGCGGCTATGAATGACTATAATCAATAATCAGACTTTACCTAAGCTCATAGACATTAACATTTAGTACAACAAGATGATAAACACAAACTCAACTACAAAATTCCGAATGCAAAATGCAAATTCAACTTATTGCGAATTTTAATCTCGAATTAACTTTCTTCGCCTCTTTATCAAAAACAGAACATGAATTTTCGCGTCCAACTCGCTCCACACGGTCTTACATGTTAAGAATATTACTCTCCTGCTACACTTTAACTAAGATCAAGCCCCCCCAAAAAAATGAATTACAAGGTCCACTTCCCAAACATTGCATCATCTAAACAGGGTCCAGAACTACACTTACATCATACATAAACTAACGTAATTTACACTTATATTACACTTGCATTATACTTATACGAACTTATATTACACTTAAAATTATGCTTAAATTACGGCACTACACGGGTACATCCTCCAGAAAAAAAAAAATTAAACATCATAAGTGTTCATACAGTACATTCTACTACACTTCTTAGAGACATGTGTGCAGATGGGACAGACTTACCCAACTTGACTGTGAATTACTCTATGAACTCCAGATTAAGACAGTGTTCTCACTATCTGATACTCCCATAAGTGGCACCTGTCGGTCCACGAATAATTTGCGTACCCCAGGGGGTCGCTTCTCTGTCATCAATAAATTCCCGAATATTCGGTAGAAAAAAAGTGCTCCAGTCAACCTCCTGCTTGAATGATAACATGGTCGTCTCACCTGGACAAACCTGTACTCTCGCTGCTGGCATCGTCCCAGGGGCGCTTCACATGCATTCAACCCACTACCACATTTACGCTCTCCATTCATACTTCCTTGTGCTTCCAGCTCTCCACCCAGTAACTGACGAGCGCCTGTCAGGTCCTGAAGTCACTGTTACACCCTATTCCGTGCTGACTGTAGATTGAGAGGATACCAGTTACCCCTCGAATTAAAGCGACATAATTTCTCCACTGAACTGGGCTACGCCCATGACACACACTCCGATTAACCACTAACACGAGATTAAACTCTCTCTGAATTCGCAAACTACCACAGTCAATAGTCAGACGGTCCGACCCGCAAACACTTCCCTATCCAGCACTTAACTAAATATTACCATAACCATCTTATCAGCACTTCATCACACTACTACACTTTAACATTCCTCGATTAGTCTGCGTGGAGGTCGTCTTTCACTTGGTGGTAATTGCTCATCCTCTGGATCAGGTATGAACGCTTCGTCCAGGGGTTCTAAAAGCCACTCTTCCCCTCCATAATAGGGTTTTACCTGACCAGCTGCTCTTTGCAACACTTTCCCTGTGAATACATTTTCTATCACGTATATGCTACCTTCCATTAACACTTCCACCACACGATACGGACCACCCCACTTCACGTTAAGTTTACGACACGTGCCAGGAATCACTGTTTCTTTCTTGACCCATACAAGGGTTCCGACTTCAACCACTTAGTTTTTCCGCCTTCTGTTGGCTACGTCTTGGTACCTTCTCAACATTTTCCGGTGAGTGTCCCGTATAAGGGCGTGAGCTGTGGTGATCTCGTCTTCCTCGCCATCGACTGAAGGTAATGACGCACTGACTAGTCTGGGTGGGTGGCGAGAAAAGAAGGCGAAGTACGGTTGCTGACCCGTTGATGTATGCACCGCCTGGTTCATGGCGATCTGACAAGACTGGAGCAACTGGGACCATCGGAGAGGGTGGCCTGGCGGAGAGCACGGATTTCAGGGTCCTATGCATCCTCTCAGACGGAGAGGGCGGATTTCAGGGTCCTATGCATCCTCTCAGGCGGAGAGGACGGATTTCAGGGTCCTATGCATCCTCTCAGGCGGAGAGGACGGATTTCAGGGTCCTATGCATCCTCTCAGGCGGAGAGGACGGATTTCAGGGTCCTATGCATCCTCTCAGTCACTCAATTTCCTTGGGGCTGATAAGGGGTCGTATAGTACAAAGTGATTTAGTGTCGCTGGCAAAAACGCTGGAACCCTTGGCTGGTGAACTCGCCTCCGTTGTCCAGGACAATTCCACGGGGAGTGCCATAATCTGCCACATACTGCCCTAGCTTGTCTGTGATTTGTGTGGTCTGTTTTGTTGTAAGGGGGAAAAACCTGACAAAACGACTATAATGGTCCACTACTGTAAGCACATAGCGATAACCCTGGGTTCCAGCAACCATGTCTGTGAGATCGATACCAATCCTCTCCAGTGGTTTACTCACTGGGGGTAATTCCTTCCACTGTTGCTGCAATGCAGTGTTCTGCTTAAATCTTTGGCAAGTTACACATTTTTTAACATATTCACATACATCCACTTTTAGGTTTTGCCAGTAATACAGTTCTTCAGCTTTCTTAATAGTTTTCTTCTGCCCTAGATGTCCTGTCAATTCATGGGCGTGTTGCAATGCCTGAACAACTAAAGTACGAGGAACTATAAGACTATAATGAAGACTGCCGTCTGCCTTTACACGAACATAATACAATATTTCTTCTCCCAAGGCAAACTGATCTAAAGTATTCTTTGGCAGTCTTTTAGTGGGAATCCTACCACCTTCTAAATACTGCGCAAGTTCTCCCCATACTGGTTCTACTCCCTGGCGATCTCTCATCTGTTCTCGGTTCAACCCAAGCCAGGTGGCTTCAGGCGATCGGACTACCACTCGAACTGGGCGTGATAACTGATCCGCAACGAAATTATCTTTACCTTTGAGATATTGTATATCATAATTGTACTCTCTCATTTCCAGAATCCAACGGTTCATTCTTGGTGATTTAGTCCTGCGTTTGAATATGCTGGTTAGTGGTTGGTGATCTGTGATCACTGTGAACCGTGTACCCCATAAGTAATGGTGATAATTTCGGCATGCAAGAACTATTGCTAGAGCCTCTTTATCGGTGGTTAAATAACGAGACTCGCAAGGGGACAATTTTTTTTGAGAAATACCCGATTGGCTTATTAGTACCGTCAGCTTGTACTTGACTAAGGACTCCCCCAATGTGGGTGTTACTTGCATCCGTAGTAAGAATGAATGGCTGATCTACTTTAGCTCCAACTAAAACAGGGGCATTGGTAAAGCAAGATTTGAGATGTTCAAATGCGTTCTGACATTCGCCCGTCCAGAGAAAAGTGGTTCGTGATTTTGTCAAATTAGTGAGTGGTGTAGCTACGCGTGCAAACGACGGTACATGTTTTCTATAGAATACGCACATTCCGAGGAATCGTCTCACTTCTTTCACAGTGGTGGGTGGCTTCATTTTAACTATGGCTTCTATATTCTTTGGATCAGGTTTACTACCTTCTGCCGAAATCTGGTGTCCCAGGAAAGTCACTTCTTTACATCCAAATTCACACTTACTGAGATTTAGTTTTACACCATTACTAGCAAGCAGTTCAAAAAGTTGCCTTAAACGATCCAGAAGGGCAGGAAAACTGGGGGCCCATAAGATTAAGTCATCTAGGTAGTTTTTAACCCAACCTTTCTGTAGAAGAGGTGTTAGCAAATTGACCATTTGACGTGAGAAGATTGCAGGAGAACAGTTAAGTCCAAAGGGAAGACGACGAAAACGATAGAGAGCCACACCATCGCTGAAAGTAGTCAGATCTCGACTCTCCTCATCTAATAAAATCTGAAAATATGCCTCTCGCATGTCCAGAGTGACGTAATATTGATGTCCAGCGGCTTGGTCCACTAATTCATCTAGCCGCGGAAGTGGATAGACATCGGCTGCGAGATGCCGGTTTACATGGCAGTAATCGAGGCACATTCGTTTACTCCCATCGGGTTTATTAACCAAAACAATAGGTGATAACCAGGCTGCTGTGGATCTTTCAATGAACTCTTTATCCTCCATATCCTTCAACATTTCAGTGATAATTTGTTTTGCCTGAACAGGATAGCGATTGGGCCTCGACTGGGCTGAGGATTTTCGACTTTAATATGAGCTGGAGGACCCTTGATCAGACCTAATTCTCCTTGGTCTAGGATAAATAGAGGGTCATACTTTAGAAATAATTCAGTTAGTTCTTTTCGCTGGTCATCAGTGAGTTGTTGCCATTTCTGTTCATCAATTAAAGCTTTCAATTTCTTACTAAGGGTACCCTTTTGTTCGACATGATCATTCTCGGGTAGAAGGTCGTTTTGTATTTTAGTGATGTTAACTTTGTCAGGGACTGAGCTGGTCACTCTCTCATACGAACCAATGATGGTTCCTTTTCGTAACACTTTCACCTTTTTAGTGGGGTTAATGAGTGGAACGTAGATGTTGTTTACCTCGTTTACTTGGACCAAATAAGGGTGACTATTATGACTCATTCTAGACTGTGGATAGATGATAAGATTAGTTGCTGGATCCACTTTCACAGGTACGGTCACAAATTTAGATTGGTAAGGGTCGAACTGTAAGGTCGAAAGGAGGTTAATCTGTGAGAAGGTTTGTTTCGGTTTAGATATACTATGGGTTCATCTTTGACTCAACACCTTGTTCCTCTGGTGACGGATATGGTTCACCACATAAGGTGCACCACCCCAGATCATAACTCTCTTCACTCCATCCCACATGAGTGTAGCTTGGCTCAACACATCACATCCCAGGAGAATGTCTGTACTAAGATAGGAGTTTGGTACTACAGGGACCCATTGCTTGTGTACTTTCTCATCACCGACCGCTATTTCAGCTCGCAACATCCCTAGTATTCTCAGAGGTGCGCCTGTGATTCCTTGTAAGCGCGGCGGATTTCGATGTGTGTTCAGTTCTCCCCCGATTCGTTTGAATGCGGACTCCTTGATCAAGGTGTAACTACTGCCAGTGTCCACGACAGCTTCTAACATCTTCCCATTTGTTATTACACTGATAGTGGGAGATGTTTGACAGCCAGCTAGTCATAACTGCTGAGCCGGTTCCTGAGTTACTACCGGAGAGACGCCTTGAGCTGTGATGTCGGAACTACGTCCAGAACACCCGCGTTCACCTCGCCGACATCCGGGTCTGCGACAATCAAAACAGTGTCCAGGAGGAGGTTTTCGCCAGCAATCTCTGAGATTGTGAGAGGAAGCTCGACAATGAGCACAGTATTTATACCTATATACTTTAGGGTTGTTAGGCCGACCCTTAACTGCTTGTGCCAGGTTAGACTTAAGTTCACGGATCTGGCGCTTTAGATCCTTTACTACTTCTTTCGGTCCGTCTGGATTCGAAAAGTTACTCTGTTTCGGTGAGGTAGAAGGTGATAGCTGATTGTCTGACTCCCTATCTTTCACACTTCTTTCAGAAGGTAACATATTAACTTGAGAGGTCTGACTCGCTTCCAAAAGTTGGCGTTCATTCTCTATTCGATCAATGAATTTCTTTAACGGGTATTCATCATCTAGGAAACCTTCTAATTTACTCCTTGATGGAAGAGGCAATCCATACCACAATTTATGCTTGATTGTTTTGTCTCGGTTAGGGAATCTCTCTCCGGGAAATTTGTGTTCAACGGCAGCATGTTTACAAATATAGCGGTGCGTAAAGGCCTGAGGCGATTCTACCCAATCGTAGCTAGCTGAATCCAATTCCTGCCATGCCCGATCGATACTTACTTCAATAGCAAATTCTGATCTAAGGATCGCCTTGAATGTTAGCCACGTGGTTACTCGTCTATTAGTCTGGACGTTGTGAATAAACACTACTAACTCCGAGCTCACTCGACTCTTCGCAATTTGTAAGCGCATTGCATCATCTTGGCTACACTGCTCTACCGCTTCAAAGAACATTTCCAGGCGAGCTGCCGCATCAATACTCTGTAGCTGACTCAGTTCTAGTACTGGAACATCCCGTGGTTTTAGGGGATTTGGATTACCCATCATTGTTTGCAAACGATCTGGAGTCTGAGGACAGGCTAACTTCGGGAAAAACTGCTGCGCCTCAGTCTGATCATACTCCTCGTCCTCTATCTTAATTCCTACACCTTGCCAGCTCATGGTGAAACGGATGGAACACCTTTTACTACTATCAGCTATCTAATTTATTAGGTCAGATATCCTCTTATCACTGACACCAATATATTCTTCACCTTGCTCCTTGCCTCACCTGACCAGTGCACTCCATCTGTTAGCGAACCGGCATAAAAGGCAGTATTAAACTGAATTACCCTTTGCTTTGCTCTACGTTTCAGTTTCTGATTGATGGCATTTTGAAAGGTTCGGTAACCCTCAGTGGAGATTGGGGTGTCTCCCTGGTTGATACGGGGTTCCACCAAACACATACGATCCTCTGCTCCACAATTACTCTCTATGACTTCTACAATTTGACCAATATCTTGTGCTACTTGACTAGGAGTCGTATGCCAGCTTATATCATTGCTTCCTATCCAGAGTATACACAGATCATGTTGCCACTCGAGTACTCCACTGACTCGTTCATCAGAGAAAAAAGTTCTGGCTTTGGCTCCAGGGGCCCGATACACTTTCACTTCCACGTCCGAATTAATATTCAATGACTGAGGTATTTGGCTGTGACCTACTAAGAATACTCTTAACATTCTGCGAAATACTAACACTTTTAACTGTCGGACTATACCGATCAATTTTTGGTTTTATCACTACTATGAAAAATTTTACCTCCCAGGAGTTCTCAATATAAGATCAAGTGGGCCTCTAGCATGTTATTACCAAAACTATCTAAATATATCCCACCGCTTAAGCCGCCAGTGTAAGGGCGCAAACTTTTAGGCTCCCTTAAAATGAAGATAATCTATCTAAAACTCACTGCATTAGCCCCAGTGTAATGGTTAGAACTTTGACTATATGAATTAAATTAATATTTACTGATTACTACCGAGGAAGATATCCTAGAATTATTAAGAAGACCTCGGAAATTGATTACCACTAGGAAGAAATACCAACAGGTAGAAGTAGAATAAATTTGGTATGCTGCCACCAACCAGCGATTGCCAGGAAAAAAAAAGTTTTTAGTCCCGTACAGTGAAAGAAGGGACAATGAGGCCTAGGAAGAGTAATCAGGGTAGCGTGAGAAAATATGAAAGCGTGAATTTTATAGATAGTAACATACCTTGCGGGCCACTCGATCTCACAATCAACTTCCCAGAGGAATTTAGACCAAACACATCAGAAAAATTTAATTAACTATAATTTACTATCCTT
>JAGKTI010010474.1:8486-28438 GCA_018397915.1 Birgus latro
ATGGCAGGGGACAGAGTGACATGGAGGCGATTTGTTTGTGGCCACCCCGTTCGGGATTGAGGTGTCTGGCAATAGATAGATAGATAGAAAAAAATGTCAGTACTTTCCGCGCCTACTGTATGTTGAAAAGTGGAATGTCGTTGACTGAAGTCGGGTCAGACTAGACTCACAGCTTACCTACAGTGCTGCCACACACCTCGTTGCCTTATCACATTTAGCACTGTAGAAACTTTACTACTGTCATTGTCGTCATCATACAGCAATCATCGTCATCTATACAGCAATCATCATCGTCATACAGCAGTCGTCATCTTTGTACGAAGGTTATGAAGAGAACACCCAGTCTTTTGGTGAGTGTTAATATGTATTTGTAATAATTTGAAGTGTTTTTATTTTTCAAGGATGTGCTTGGGTTATGTGGAAATAATATGCCATTTTGTGATGATGACTTGAGTATACGTGGAATTTGCCTTCCGCGGGGGTCACTGGAACCTAACCCTCGTGGATAACAAAGGTCTACCATACAATATCTACCATCGCTTGGTTTTGTTTTGTTATTTTTCCAAATATCAGCATAAATAATGATAAATATACACTAGTAATGGGAGGTATAGTAATTATTAGGGATATTTTAGGCAGCTTTATATATGGCAACTAGAAACCGGATTTAAATCTATCTATCTATTGCCAGATGCCTTAATCCCGTAAGGGGTGGCCACAAACAAATCGCTTCCATGTCGCCCTGTCCCCTACCATTTCACTGCCCAGCTTTCAGCTAACCTCCCCCTGTCTTATATACCTCTTCACTCCATCCCTCCATCTCATCCTTGGCCTCCCCCTCCATCTCCCCCCCTCCATCTCACTCACATACACTCTCCTTGTCAGTCTCTCACTCTCCATTTCCTCCACATGCACACCACAATGCACCTTCACTTCCTCATTTGTCAGTCTGTCTCTCCATGTGACTCCACATGCTCCTCTCAGATAATTCATTTCCACTGCTCTCACTCTTGACGTCTGTCTTTAATATGTTTTTGGATAATAGAAAGCAGAGATATATGAAAATAAAAAATAAAAAAAATGAAAATGCATCTAAGAAAGGGTCCATGTCCATAATTTTTTCCATATCTCCCTGTCCTCTGCTGTTAGGCTGTCCTCTCTAATTCACACACACCATCTCTTATACAGGCTACCTTTCCACCCCATCTCTCACATGAATAACAGAAAAACGAGTAGTAAGCGAAGAGCGTTAGGAATTTCAGCTCATTATAAGTCACAGTGCTGGGCTTTCAGTTAGTCAGAGTGCTTATGGGTGTCACTGAATAAGTTACAAAGTGACTGGAAGTAAGGAATGTTTGGTTAGGTCAAAGACTGTTAGGTTATATTGAAATTACTATACAGTATATATTTTTTTGCTGGTGCAACAAAGTACTGAATCGGCACTTTAATTGGAAAGTATTCTAATTTTTATCACCATATAGGTTTCAACACACCAAATTAGCTGAAATCCAGTCTAAAATTTGTGTTTAATTCAGTTTTGATAAAGAATCAGGATTCAGAGCCAGAACTGACTACGGTAGATTTAATAAAAACATTTCATCTTTAGCTCAACATTTTGCCTTGACAGACATCTGTTTTGTATAAATATTGATTTACAATGTCTGTCTATCTGTCTACTGCCAAATGTCCTGTAGGGGGTGGCCACAAACAAATCACCTCCATGTTGCCCTGTCCCCCACCATTTCACTGCCCTCCCCCCACCTAACACAATATAAATACCAGTACATTTATTTGCACTAAATCAATATTTTTGCAAAACAGAAGTCTCCAGATTGACTCTGTCGGATATGTTTATGTGAAGCTACCAAACGTGGTGAATGTTTTTGGCGTATCCGATAGAGCTAGGATTCTGGGGGCTCGAATGATGAGTGAATTTTTGAGGTCCGGATGATGATGATGATAAGTCTGCCAGGGCATGTTGGCGATCTGAAGGGGAAGTACCTACCTGGTGCTATAATATCCTCAACTTTGCCCTCCTTCAGCCAGATAACCTAATCAGCGATGACCAGTCTTTCAAGTCTTCCACCCTCCGCTTGTCTGTCTCTACCTCCATTGTTAACCTGCCGAGTCCCACCAACGTATGATGCACATTGCTACTTTTTTCTGCGGACAGATCCAACGACGTGCATCATACGTCACTCAATTGCAAGGTCCATTGTGTGCACATTTTTCAACATTCACGGGTGATTTTTTGGTAGGCATATGTGGGAGACCTTCCTCTACCTGCTGTCAAGCGGGGATACTTCCTGGCCCCACCTAACCCCCCCTCTCCCCCCTCCCCCCTCCCCCCCACACTGGGCAATTCACCTGTTAGCTGTAACCTGGCCAGTAAAGGTATGTTGCCCCACAGTCTCTCCAACGACGAAATTCACGGTGGAAGTGATTCCTAAGGTGGAGGACAAAGAAACAAAGAAGCTAGAGGTAGAAACAAACAAAAGTGATGAGGTGGTAATGTCATAAAGGAAGGTGCCATATACTGGGGTTTTGGGTGAGTGAACAGTGCTTATAAACAAATGCCTGTATTATTGTGTGAAAACCAATATAGACTTGTACTACACATAAATTCATACCAAGTAAATGAAATAAATACGTAATTTAAAGTGGCTTGAATTAGTTAACCCTTCCATAGTTCGTTTTCTTTAGCCAGGTACCCTGAAAAAGAAGGAAAACGTAAGGTTGAGTGACACCTGTATCAACATTTCAAACTTCAGGATTGCGATTTCTCTATGAATTTTCGATGTTTCTCACCAAAAGCGAAGGTTTCAGCCAAAAAACAAAAAGTTGAAAATTGGTCGGGACCGGGAGATAGGCTGGGTAAAAAACCGGTCGGGACTAGATGGGTTAAGGTCAGATTTTTTTTTTTTTTTTTAAGAAGAAGGAACCAAAGGCCATGGGCTCGCAAACTGTTCCTTCCAAGAAAAAACAAAAACAACACTAAAGAGAGCCAAATTCAAGGTCCGTTCATTTCGAGATGCCTGGACACACTGCATTTGAAAGACTGGAGATCATAGGAAGTAGGAGATACAGACAGTTGAAGACAGTTCCAGAGTTGACCTGTTGCATAAATGAAGGACTGGGAGTAACAGTCAACTCTTGCATTAAAGAGTTGGACAGAAAAGGGATGAGAGTTTGTTGCTAGACTTGTGCTATGTGCCCGTCATAGAGGTGGAGGGATGCAAGCAGATATTTCAGAGGAGCAGTGACCATTGAAGTAGCAATAGAAAAGAGATAAAGAGGCAGCAGTGCAGCAAAGAGATAGAGGTTGAAGGGAGCCAGTAAGAGGAGGAGAGTTGATGAGACGATAAGCCTTTGACCCCACCCTATTGAGAAGAGCTGTATGTGGGGAGCCTCCCCACACATGAGAGTTGTACTCCATACTGGCGTAAATAAAACTCATGTATAAAGTCAACAACTGTGCAGGGGTAAAGAAAGTTTGGAGTCAGCTTAGCACACCTGATCTCTTGGAAGCAGATTTCACAAGAGATATATTATATTCTTTCCAAGATAAATCCCGAGTGAATGAAACCCCAAGCATGTTCAAGGATGATGCAGGACTGAGCTGGACATTATTAAACATTAGTGGGTACTCCTGTAGAAGATTTTGTTGGGTTGATAGGTGTAAGAACTGAGTCATTGATGCATTAAAAACAACAAGATTATTTTTACTCCGGTCAGAGACACAAGTCAAGTCAGACATTAGGTGTGCCATAGCCTCATCCCTTGTTTGTTGAAGTAACTGCTAAGATGGATGTTGCGGGAACCGAATGGAATGGTGAAGGGTGGAACCATCAGCGTACAAGTGGATAGGGTTAGATGTACAGCTTAGAAGGTCATTGATGAATAAAAGGAAGAGAGTTGGTGATAGGACAGAGCCCTGAGGAACACCACTGTTGATAGATCTAGGAGGAGAACGATGGCCATCTACAACAGCGGCTATATAACGACCAGAAAGGAGTCTGGAGATGAAGGCACAGATAGAAGGATAGAAACCGTAAGAGGGCAATTTGGAAATTAAAGATTTATGCCAGACTCAATCAAAAGCCTTAGAGATGTCAAGTGCAGTGGCAAAGCTTTTGCCAAAGTCCCGAAATGAGGATGACCAGAAGTCTGAAAGGTAGGTGAGAAGATCGCCAGTGGAGCATCCCCAACGGAACCCATACTGATGATTAGATAGAAGGTTGTGATAGGAAAGATGCTTTAAAATTTTTCTGTTAAGAATTGACTTGATAACTTTTGAGACACAGGATGTTAAAGCAATTGGACGATAGTTAGAGGGTTGGGAATGGCCACCCTTCTTTGGGACTGGCTGAATGAGAGCAAACTTCCAGCAGGAAGGAAATTACTTGAAAACTTTTGAGACACAGGATGTTAAAGCAATTGGACAATAGTTAGAGGGTTGGGAATGGCCACCCTTGTTTGGGACTGGCTGAATGAGAGCAAACTTCCAGCAGGAAGGAAAGGTACAAATTGATAGACAAAGGCAAAAGAGTTTACCTAGGCATTGTGTAAGCACAGAAGCACACTTCTTGAGGACGACAGGAGGGACTCCATCAGGCCCATATGCCTTGTTAGTACTGAGGCCAGTGATGGCAGAAAATACATCAGCTGAAGAAATTTTAATGTCAGCCATGGAGAAGTCAGAGGGGGGGGAAGTGATGGAGGAATAGCACCAGAATCATCTAAGGTGGAATTGGAGGAGAAAGTCTCAGCAAAGAGATCTGCTTTATCAGTAGAAGAAATAGCCACAGAGCCATCAGAGTAGAAAAGAGGAGGGAAAGATGATGAGGTAAAGTTGTTAGAAAGGTTTTTGGCAAGGTGCCAGAAGGAGAGAGAAGAATTCAAGTCAGAGAGTTGAGAGCATTTAGTGCGGATGAAATTATTTTTAGCAGAGCGAAAGACAGACTTAGCATGATTTCGGGCAGAAACATGAAAAAGATGTGATTCAGGGGTGGGTTGGCTCTGGTACCTTTTATAGGCACTCTCCTTGTTGCGGACAGCATTAGAACATGCGTGATTAAACCAAGGCTTGCATTAGTCAGAGGATATGAGAAGAGAATGTATGCTTCCATGCCCGAGAGAATAACCTCTGTAATGCTCAAGGCACACTCAGATGGCTTCCGGCCATGGAAGCAATAATCATTCCTGGGAAAATCAAAGAAGTATGGCTTGAGGGCCTCTCAGTCTGCAGCTCGAAAGTGCCACAATCGATGTTTCTTAGGAGGGTCCACAGGCCGTACTGGAGCGGTAGAACAGGTTAAGGTAATAAGATTGTGATTGGAGGAGCCCAACGGAGAAGAAAGATTAACAGTGTAAGCACAAGGATTAGTTGAAAGGAAGAGGTCAGGTATGTTGGAGCTCTCTCCAAGGCGGTCAGGGATACGGGTAGGGTGCTGTACAAGCTGCTCTAGGTCATTAAGAATAGAAAAGACATAGGCTTGTTCACCAGGTGGATCAGTGAAAGGAGAGGAGAGCCAAAGGTGGCGGTGAACATTGAAATCTCCCAGAATGGAGATTTCGGAGAAAGGAGAAATGGATAGAATGTGTTCCGTCGTAGAAGTAAGATAGTCGAAGAATTTTTCGTAGTCAGTAGAGTTAGGGGATAAGTAAACAGCGCAGATATATTTAGTCAGAAAATGACAGGAAAGCCGAAGCCAGAAAGTAGAGAATTCAGAAGAATCAAGTTCAAGAACACGAGAGTAAGATAAGTCATTCCGTACATATACACAACAGCCACCTTAGGCTTTGAAATGAGAATAGAGAAAGTATGAGGATACAGAAAAGGGTTTGCTATCAGTTGCCTCAGACAGCTGAGTCTCAGTTAGGAAGAGAAGGTGAGGTTTAGAGGAGGAGAGGTGGTGCTCAACAGAGCAAAAGTTAGAGGTAAGGCCACAAATATTGCAGAAGTGAAGAAGTGAGTCAGACAGTGGTTCCAGGCATCACTGCTTAGGTACAGTTTATTTTCTGCACTCTTTTTGCTGTTGATAAAATTCTACTTATATTTCATCAAGGATTACTCATAGTAGGCCCAAGAGCTACAGCTGATTACAGTAGTGTTATGAGAACTTGGTTGCATTGCAGTGCTTTTGACCATTGTTGATGTACGTGTGCTCTCAGGTGTCTGTCCTTTCCTCTCCTCCATCCTTCTTTCCTTCAATCCCCTTCTGTCTTTCTTTCCTTCAATCCTCTTCTGTCTTTCTTTCCTTCATTCTCTCCTTGTCCTTCTGCCTGTGGGTGCCTTTTCACTCCCTCTTCTGTCTTTCTTTCCTTCATTCTTTCCTCGTCCTTCTTCCTGTGGGTGATTCTACACTGAGTGACAAGCCAAATGGTTTCCTGTACAGCAGGAAACCATTTACTATGCTGGGTGGTAACCATATAACCAAATTTTGGCACCTGATGGTTTAGTGGGTAATTATGGCACTCCAATCGAATTGAGCTGGTGAAGGTTTATATCCAAGGGGTGGTTGGGGTTTATCGCTTATGCAATGCCACTCAGGGGTGAGTGAGGCTGGTCACTCTCATCTTAAATGTCAGGACCAACTTGCCTAGCCCTGGGCTCCTACGCTTCTCTGTGGGGCGACTTAGGATTGGATAATGGATGGATGGATGATGTACGTGGCGCTGTATGCCAGTTGTGACCTGGAAATGTTTTCATGCTTTCATTATACATTATGGCAGACTTAGGAGAAAGACTGGAAGTTATAAAAATACTAACCCACAAAGAAGTGTGTGTGATTTGTGTCAGTGCTTATATGTTTTATATGTACCATCATCCTTATATTTATGAAGGAAAGATTATGGAAGATACTGTTGTTAAGATTGTTGTCCATAACTGAATATTTACATACCCAAGAAGCTTGATAGTACACCACCATGTTGCTTTAAGCCACAAAGGGAATGAGATCCTGTTTATGTACAGGACAGTAATTTTTTTTAGCCATCTTTGAACAAATATATAACACTACTTCAGTTCACTCAATGTAGTGCTGCTCTGGGGGACTGTCCTTTCCTCTCTTCCTTCCTTCTTTCCTTCCCTCCTCTTCTATCTTTCTTTCCTTCATTCTTTTCTCTTTCTTCCATTGGCGGGTGACTACACTGAGTTACAAACCAGATGGTTTCCTGTACACCAGGAAACCATTTACTATTCTGGGTGGTAACCATATAACCAAATTGTGGCATCTGGTGGTTCAGTGGGTAATTAAGGCACTCCAGTTGGATTGAGCCAGTGCAGGTTTGTAAACAAGGGGTAGTTTTTTTTTGTTTTTTTTTATGTGTCCGACTCTGGGCATAGGCTTTACAGCCTGCTATCAAGGCCCAGCCGTCCTCCTACATACCATACACCTCTACATGTCACCACTTCGGCGCTAACACCCACCGTCCATATTGAATACATGCTAGGGCTGTCTCATACAGGACTGGTGTATTGGTATTAGCGGGGTTATTTTTACGACATGACGGCGGGTCTTCTGGTAGATCAGTAAAGCCTGATTTAATGAAATTCAAATCCTTAAACTGTCCCCTGCCCCAGCGAGGATTTGAACCTGGGTCCCTCGGGACTGCAAGCCAACTCTCTACCAATCGAGCTACCGCCTCCCCCAATGGTGTTTATTGCTCATGTAATCATACTCATGGATGAGTGAGGCCAGTCACTCTCATCTTAAATGTCAGGACCAACTTGCATAGCCCCGAGCTCCTGCTTTCCTCATGAGGCAACGCAAGATTAGGTGATGAGTGAATCAGTGAATGAACTTCAGTTCATATAATCCCATCAGTATAGTTGTTTTAGCAGTATGAACAAGAATAATTTTGTTAAAACTCTTATAGAAAAAATTCGAATCTTCAGCCTGGTTATTACAAGGATGAAGATGGATATAAAGATTGCTATAGTTAAGATGCCTCCAGATGCACAGCAGTTGTAGAACAGGGGACTTGCATGTATGTGGGATTGTAGGATATCAGGCCTGTGACAAAACTCAGTGCTCTTGCTGTCAAAGATTTTGTCATACTGTAAAAATGTAGGACAAGAAAAATTGCTTACCAGGGCCGTGTTTCAACAGCTGTAGTGCCACGGAAAGAGACGGAGCTTTCAAGAGAAAAATGTAGGGGGTGAATGGGGAATTAAGGGAGGTTGTCGCCAAAGTACTGTATATAGACTACAACAAGTAAACTCACTAGATCATTGAATTCAAGGGAGCACAACTGAGGCGGCGAGTCTTCTAAAAGCTATGACATTACTCACGGGTTAGCGCAGACAACAATACTGAGGGAAGAAATGACATTCCATTTTTGCTCACTATTACATCAGTGTGGAGCAGTTATGTTTGTTGTATACCAATAAAAGAAATAAATCAATCATTCCTAAACATATTGGGCACTTGCAAAAAAGCTGTTATTCATATTTTCTAATGAAAACGAGTGTAAACTGCACTCGACTCGGAGGAAGGCCAGCAAGCTCCATTCCCTACCATAATCATTAGTTTTATTGCGACAAAGTGTAAGTTAATAATTGCTTCAACTATGCTGAAACCAGTGAGCAGTTCTTAAAAATCTTTGGGATAGTCGAATGTAATGAAATTTTGGCATAACTCAGTCATTCAGAGGTGATTTGCTAGGGCATTTTTTTGATGCAACAGATTGTAAAATTCTCCCTTATCAGGGAAAGTAGGAAGATTGACAGTGCATCAGAGAGAATAGAGAGATTGTGACATTGTATCAAATGTAAGAGGGTTAGTGCTTTCATCATAATTGCTTACCAGTAGCACAAGGAAAGTGCAAATAGGGCAGCAAACTCCCATCACCCCATACTCCTAGGTCATGACACACATCCCCAGGGCTCCACAGAGATACAGCTTACCATCAGCACAAGGAAAGTGCAAATAGGGTGGCAATCCCCCATCATGCTACACATTCCCAGATCACCCCCCACATCCCCAGGTTACCCCCCATATCTACAAGTCACCTCACACATCTTCAGGTTACCCCACACCCCCAGGTCACCTCACACATTCCCAGCTTACCCTGCATTCCCCAGATTTCCTGCACATACCTAAGTCGCTCCAAACATCTCAATTCGCTCCAGACATCTCAGGTCACCTCACACATCTACAGCTTCAATGAAACACAACATGTAAAGCATATTTTAATATAATTTTATTTAGCATAAAGTATTACATGAATATTTTCTTATGCTAGTGGATAATTTTATATTGAACAATCACATTACAGAAGGTGAAGCAAGAAGAGCTTTGTGCATAAAAATAGAAAACTAGTCACATCAGAGTTTGTTTAAGCCACAAAGCATATGTTCCACAGGCAGGGTTGGATGAGGTAGAGAGGGATAGATTTTGGGATGACTTAATACGTGTAGTAGGTGGTATGGGAGATGATGAGATAGTGGTTTTGGGAGGGGATTTAAATGGTCATGTGGGTGAAGCAGCTCAAGGTTATGAAGGAGTACATGGGGGATGTGCATATGGTATGAGAAATGCAGCAGGGGAAAGAATACTCAAGTTTGGGGAGACAATGGACATGATTGTGCACAACATACATTTTGAAAAAAGAGTGAATAGGTTGATTACGTACGAGTCTAGGGGAAATAGCAGTCAGATAGATTATTTTCTGGTCAGGAGGGTTGATAGGAGGTTAGTGAGGGATGTTAAAGTTATAGGAAGCGAGGAGTGTGTGCAGCAGTACAAACTATTGATTTGTGACATGGTTCTTAAAGAACGAGTGATGAAAAGGAGGACATATGTACCTAGGAGGAAAATATGGAAGCTGGAAAACCAAGCAGTAAGGGCTGCCTTCTATAGTGAGATGAGGAGAGTGGTGGCTGAACAGGAAGCCATATACAGAGGCATTAATAAACAGTACAGAACCCTTAAGAACAACCTCTTGAGAGTTACTGATGCAATATGCGGTTGGACAAGAGGCCCACCAAGACATAAAGTAACTTGGTGTTGGGATGAGGATGTAGAAGCTGCAGTTAAGGAGAAAAGAAGGCTTTTCCAGGAATGGAAGAAGGGTGGTAACAGGGAGGAATACTTGGCTGCCAAGCGTAGGGCTAGAAGAGGTGTACAGGGCGAAGTCTGAGTCACAGAGACTTTTACTTGATAACCCAAATCATGGGGAAAGGAAAAATATGATACAAGTAATTAGAGTGGCAAATCAAGTGAAGTGGAATAATTGGGAAATTGTAGGTGAGCAGTGTGTGAAGAATGTTGAAGGAAGGGTAGTGGTGAACAGAGGGGATATTAAAGATGCATGGAGAGAGCATTATAGCTGGTTGTTGAATGAGGAGTTTGACTGTGACAGAGAAGGTTTGGAGCCAGTAGATCCAGTGTTTGGCCCTTGGCCTGTGAGTGAGGCAATAGGCTGGATGCAGGTGGGGAAGGCAGCAGGTGTGTCTGGGTTGAATGCCGAAATGTTGAAGGCTTGATCTGATAAATATGATTATATATGAGTGTGTTGTCCCAGATGATTGGCTGATGAGTGTAATTGTAAATGTGTACAAAGGGAAGGGTGATGCCCTGGAAAGAGGAAATTATAGAGGTATAAAGCTCTTAGATCAGATAATGAAAATAATGGAGAGAGTTCTAGAAGGTATGATTAGAGAAAGAGTGAATATTGATGAGATGCAGTTTAGGTTTATGCCAGGCAGGGGGACCACTGATGCCATATTCATTGTTTGACAGCTTCAGGAAAAATACACTGGAAAGAAAAGGGAACTGTAATTTGTTTTTGTTGATTTGGAAAAGGCCTTTGACAGAGTCCCTAGAGAGGTGGTGAAGTGGGCAATGAGAAAGCTTTGGTTGGAAGAGTGGCTGGTTAAGGTGGTTATGGCCATGTATGTGGGTGCTTGCACCCAGGTAAGAGTGAATGGAGATTTGAGTGACGAGTTTTCCGTGAATATTGGTTTGCATCAGGGGTCAGTTTTGAGTCCCTTGTCGTTTATCATGGTACTTGAAGCCCTCTCACGTGACTTCAGAGATGGACTTCCGTGGGAGATGTTGTACACTGATGATTTGGTGTTGATTGCAGAGAATGAAAGGGAGGCGGAGGAAAGATTTAGGAAGTGGAGAGATGATATGGGGCACGAGGGCTTAAGGGTAAATGCAGATAAAACAAAAGTGATGATATCTAGGGTTGGAAGGGGAACAGTCAAAGAAGAGGGAGAGTGTCCATGTCTAATTTGCCACAAAGGTGTGGGAAGTAATTCCATCTTGTGCAGTGTTTGTGATAAATGGGTGCACAAGAGATGTAGTGGTATTAGAGGTGGACTGTGAGATAATGCTGATTTTATGTGTGCGGCTTCTCGGGGAGAGCAAGTGGAGATTGTTAGGCGTGAAAGGATTAAACTTGCTGGTGAGTCTCTTGAGTGTGTGGAGGAGTTTTGTTGTTTGGGAGACATGTTATTTGCTGGAGGTGGGGCTGGAGCTAACTCAGTTGCTAGGGTGAGAAGTGGTTGGAAGAAGTTCAGGTAGCTGTTGCCTCTCCTGACATTGAGAGGACTTTCCCTACATGCTAAGGGATCTTTGTATGCAGCATGTGTTAGGAGTGTGATGATGTATGGCAGTGAGACCTGGGCAGTAAAGGGAGAGGATATTCACAGGCTCAAACGTGCAGAAATGACAATGATTAGGTGAATGTGCAGTGCTTCCCTGCATTCAAGGCCTGGGGGGGCTGGGTTTACGATGGAAGAGTTGAGAGGTGGGATGGGACTGGAGTGTATTGGTGTTGTGATGAGGAGAGGTAGACCGAGATGGTTTGGGCATGTGGAGAGGATGGGAGATGATAATTGGGTGCAGAAGGTGAGAATTGTTAATACTGAGGAAGAGGTTGTGAGGGGTAGACTGAGAAAGACATGGGATGAGGTCATTAAGTGTGACCTTAGGGTTAAGGGACTGAACAGGGAGGCTGTCATAGATCGAGCAGCACGGAGAGCCACCATTAGGTGACCAAGGCCAACGCATGCAAGCATGATGGAGCCTTCAAAAACGAATCCAATAAAAATCATGCATTTGAAGCTAAAAATATTCACAACAACAGTTGATAATGACACATCCATACAAAATATTTAATTGTAGCAAAGTATAATAATATTGTACTGGCATAACATTAGAAATGCCATCAACTTTGCATATACAGTATAATAATTATGGCTGTACAAGTAAGTAGGGGTTTGTACTGTAATAGGACAATATCCAGATCATTATTGACTACTGAGACATCCATATAATATACACTGTACTGTACTTGTAGCTGCTATTTGGCATAAATATCACAAAATATATAATCTAATCAGACTGTGACATTATATTTCATACAGTATAATGTCTTAAAACTAATAAAAGATATAAGTACTGTACAGTAAGTATTGGTTTGTACTGTAATACAATAACATCCAGAGTGTGTGCAGCAACACATGTTATTGATAATTGACATGGTGCTTAAGGAGGGGGTGATGAAAAAGAGGACCTATGCACCTAGGAGGAAAACATGGAAGTTGAAAAACAAAGCAGTAAGGGATGCTTTCAATAGCGAGATGAAGAGTGGTGGCTGAACAGGGAGGCGTGGATGGAAGTGTTAATGAAAAGCAGAGAGCCCTCAAGACCAGCCTCTTGAGAATTACTGATTCAGTACAGTATGTGGATGAGCAAGAGGCCCACCAAGACATAAAGTGACTTGGTGGTGGGATGAAGGCCCACCAAGACATAAAGTGACTTGGTGGTGGGATGAAGGTGTTGAAGTTGCAGTTAAGGAGAAAGGAAAGCTCTTCTGTGAATCAAAGACGGGTAGTAACAAAGAGGAATATCTTGCTGCCAAGCGTAATGCTAGAAAAGAGGTTTACAAGGCGATGTCTGCATCACAGAGACGTTTACGTGATAACCTAAATTGTGTTGAAGGGAAGAATATGATTTTTATCGAGGCAAATCAGGGAACTGTACAGTACAGTGGGCTCGCACAGTACACTTGATCACAGTACGCAAATTGCGTAGTACACGAACGACCAAAAATCATGACCATAAATCTTTGAATGTGTGAGTTTAGCCCACAATACATGAGGCAGAGGCAAGGAGTGGCCCAGTACTGCCATTTTCCTGCAGTTTTGACTGTTGCTGCATTCTGGAAGAAATACTGTACTGTATAACATTCGACAGGCCTTAAGTTTCTTACGTCAAAGCCTGGAATAATACAACACTGGCAACAGTTAAACACGCGTGATGCGGCTGGGGCAGCAGGGGCACTCTAAGTGTGTGGCCGCGCCTCAGAACCCCTGCTATTTAAGTCCATCAGAAGGAGTGTGTATTGCTGTGAGTAACAGATAAAAGGAGAATATAAGTGAGTATGGATCAGTTGGCTCAAGGATTGTGTGGGTAAGAGTGAAAGTTGGACTACAAATGTGGGTGATTATGTGTGTGTATGCGCCAATGCAAGGGCGTGTAAGTAGACTGAGAGAAGAGTACTGGACAAGTGTGGAAGAGTGCTTGGAAGTGTTTGAAAGGAATGAGAGAGTGTTTTTGAATGGAGATATGAATGGAAAAGTAGGGAATGTGAAGGTGGATGGAGTGGTTGGTGAGTGGGGTGTGCTTGCAGAGATGGATGAGAATGGCAGTGCTTTAGTGGACATTTGTGCTGGGAGGGGGTTGGTGATAGCTAATACCCTTTTCAGGCACAAAATGATCCATAAGTATACATGACGAGTGATGAGAAGGGTGGATGGTCAAATGAATGAACGGAAGGCAATGATTGATTATGTGTGTGTGAATGAAAGGAGGAGAAGGCGTGTAATGGATGCAAGAGTATATAGAGGTTGGGGGAGTGGACTTTCTGACCACCACTTGGTGGCAGTCAGAATCAAGATCCAAACAAAATGGAGGAAGAGAAGAAGGGAAGGACAGGAGGAAGTACTTCTTACAAGGAGGGTAGAAAAGTTACAAGAGGATGGAATAAAGGCAGAATGTAAAAGGGAAGTGGAGGAGCAAATGGGTTAATATAAATTGGAGCAGATGGGGGATGTGGAAGGTGTGTGCAAGATATTGACAGAAGAAATCTGTGGAGCATGTGAGGTGGTGTGTTGGGTGAAGAAAAGATGAAAGGGGGTTCAGGGAACAGCACGGTGGACTGAAGAGATGAGACAGGCTGTGGCACAAAAGAAGAAAGCATATAATGAGTGGATGAGGAACAGGGGCATCGAAGAAGTTGAGAGACGGAAGAGAGAGTTATATGTAGAGAGGAGGAGAGAGGTGAAAAGATTAGTAAGCGAGAGTAAGAAGAGAGGGTATGAGGAATTTGGAAGGAATTTGAGTGTAAAGTGGAGGGAATGTTGGAAAGAGGTAAAGAGAGTTAGACAGGGTGTCAAAGAAGTTAGTTGGGGTTTGAAAGATAAAAATGATGGATTACTAGTGGAGAAGGGAGAAAAGGTGAGCAGATTGAGAGAACACTTTAATGAATTGTTGAACATAGAGAATGAAAGTAATGCAAGTATAAGTAGCTGGGGAATGGCTGGGAGAAGGAGGGATGTGGGAAGAGAGGAAGAAATCAGTAGGATGGAAGTGGTGGAAGCAATGAAGAAAGTTAAATTGGGGAAAGTCCCAGGAATTGATGGAGTGTCTGGTGAAGTACTGAAGCATGGGGGAGAGATAGTAACAGAATGGATGTAGAAGGTGTGCAAATTGTCCTGTGAGGAAGGTAGAGTCCCAGAGGATTAGAAGTCAGGTATAATTACAGTATTCTCCTGTACAAAGGAAAAAGGGGAAAAGAAGTGTGTGGTAATCATAGGGGCATTTGCCTTCTTAGTGTAATAGGAAAAGTATATGGTAGGATACTTACTGACAGAGTTAGGGAAATGACGGAGGAAGTAGTTGGAGACGAACAGGTTTTAGGAGGGGAAGAGGTTGCGTAGATCAGATATTCATTCTTAGATCTTTAGTGGAAAAGTTTCTAGAGAAGCATATGACAGGGTGGATAGACAAGGATTGTGGAAAGTATTAAGAATATATGGGGTAGATGGGAAGTTGTTGAAGGCCATGAAGAGTATGTATGAGGATGCTAGGGCTGCAGTGCGTGTGGATGTTGAACTGAGTGAATTTTTCCATTTGATGGTTGGATTGAAACAAAGATGTGTCATGTCTCCATGGTTGTTCAATCTGTATATGGATGGGGTTATGAAAGAGATACAAGGTCGGGCAGTGGATGTTGGAGCAGCCCTGGTGAGAGAGGGCAGTGTTTGGAAACTCCCTGTACTGTTGTTTGCAGATGATGCTGTGTTGTTGAGTGAAGACGAAAGGGAGCTGTAAGGCTTGGTAGATGAGTTTGGGGGAGTGTGTAAGAAACGGAATCTAAAGGGGAATGTAGGTAAGAGTAAAGTGATGGTCTTATAGAGAAGTGAAGTCAGTGAATGTACAGTGAGATTGGATGGGAAGGATATGGAGAATGTGAGTTCATTTAAGAACTTGGGTAGTGTGATGAGTAAGGATGGAAGTTTGGAGGGTGAAGTGCTTGAGAGGATGCAGCATGGAAGAAAGGTTGCTGGTTCCTTGAAAGCAGTGATAAGAAACAGGGAAGTGAGCATGGAAGTGAAGAAGCAGCTACATGACAGTATTGTGATACCAACTCTAACATATGGAAGTGAAGCCTGGACCCTGTTGGAAGGACAGAAATCAAGAGTGAGAGCAGTGGAAATGAGTTATTTGAGAGGAGCATGTGAAGTCACATGGAGAGACTAACAAATGAGGAAGTGAAGGAGCGTTGTGGTGCGGATGTGATAGGAAGCGTTAGGAGAAACACATTAAGGTGGTTTGGGCATGTGGAGAGGATGGAGAGTGAGAGACTGACGAGGAGAGTGTATTTGAGTGAGGTGGAGGGAGGGAGAGGGAGGGGGAGGCCAAGGATGAGTTGGAGGGATGGAGTGGAGAGTATATGAGAGAGGGGTGTGTGAGCTGGGAGCAGGGCAGTGAAATGGCGGGGGACAGAGCGACATGAAGGCGATTTGTTTGTGGCCACCCCGTTCGGGATTGAGGCGTCTGGCAATAGATAGATAGATAGACTAAAATGACTGCCAAGGACGGGTTTGCTCTGCCTTGCCACCGCTTCTTGTTGAGCATGGAATGGAAAGGAGTTGAATTAAATCTTGGCTCCTTGATTTAAAAAAGTACGTCATCGCACTGAAGGGGCTAAGGAAAGCTTTCTCTAATCTCTTGTGTCTTTTTTCTCTCTCCTCTCTCCTTTCTCCCATCTTCTTCGCTTCTCTCTTACACTCCTGTCTCCCTTCTCCTTTCCTCTCCTCTCCTCTCCTCTCCTCTCCTCTCCCTCTCCTCTTTGGCTCGTACCTTTCTGTTTTTTCTCTCACCTCTTTCTGTCTCTCTTTTTCCATTTTTGTCTCTGTCTTTGACTGTACTTCTGTCTGTTTATTTATTTATCTGTCTATCTGTTGCCACGGACCCCGCCCCTCAAATCCATATTCTCTTTTCTGTCTATCTATTGCCAGACGCCTTAATCCCGTAAGGGATGGCCACAAACAAATCGCCTCCATGTCGCCCTGTCCCCAGCCATTTCACTGCCCTCCTCCCATCTCACAGCCCCTCTCTCTCATATATCTCTCCACTCCATCCCTCTATCTCATCCTTGGGCTCCCCCTCACTCTTACCCTCTCCACCTCACTCCCATACACTCTCCTCGTTAGTCTCTCACTCTCCACCGTCTCCACATGGCCAAACCAGCTCAGTGAGTATCTCCATGATGGGCCTATTTCCTCTTCATGGGATGGCTTACTTTTTGTCACCAAGGACATGCTGTATATTCTCCGTGGCTTATTTATCAGTGATCCTGTTATCCCGTACACACACACACACACACACACACACACACACACACACACACACATGCACAACCTCACACAGAACCACACCAGCATCCCACCACACCTCCAGACACACAGCTACAGCTCTGCACAGCCTCACCTCCATGGACACACCATCCCTCCACGCAGACTCCTACTCCTCAACATATCCAAACCTCCACACGTCACCCAACCTCCATCTACGTAACCTGACATCCACACACGTAGTTCCGCCTCAACACATGTAGCCCCACCTCCACACATTCGTACACAATGACATCTTCACAGTGTCGATTCATCTACACATAAGTATCCATAACTCGACACATGAAGGACTATATCTACATACGTAGCCATATCACCATATATTACAGCTATCCCTGAACACTACGGCCACACCTTCCCACACTACTGCACTTACACACATGCAGATCCACCATAGACATAGCCATATCTCCACACACACACACACACACACACACACACACAAAGTCTGTGCAGTACACATAACAGTGTTTGCTGTTGTTTCTGTACTAGGGACTTGAAATTTCAAGGTCAATACTCACTCTGTCTTGTGAGGACCCCAAATCAGTAGCCTCAGCAGCCCCTTCCTCCCCCTCTTTTATTCCTGCCCTGGCTGATATTGCTTTCGTCAATGATGCATCCTCTACACCAATCTTCTTTTTTCATACTCAGGCACTTCTGACCCTCAGATAAATAGAATCGTGTGGTGTGAGCTGGAAAATATTATGAGAGCTGCACGATATGAGAGTTAATAGATACAGCATTAACACTCAAAGCAGTATGACTCACTCTCAACTGAATGCTATCGCTAAGCAGCACCTGGAATAGAACAGTGGACTTGCCCCTACCATGAAAGGGCCCTGGTACCATCTAGTGTTTGTAAAAGTAGCTGGATAAGTTTCTCGTTTTGGTAAATGTCGCTACTTGGCTGCTTTTGCCAGTTGCCGCTGGTCAGTGGAAGGACGAGGGTGTTTGTGTGTGTTGCTGTTGCCTTATTCCACTGAGGTAAGTGTTGGATTTTTGCAGTTTTTACCCATTAAGGTGATCACATCAGGACACAAGGATATCGCACTGACAGCCAGTGAGTATTATTGGCCAAAGTAAATTACCCATGAGGCTAATTGACGTATTTTTGACAAGACAAGGGGGCTGTTAGTGTGAGGGAGACGAGGAAGCCTTGTACCGCCTCTGTTTTGGTGTCTCAGCACCAGTGATATAGCAGTGCGAGTGTCGTCCTGTAGATTCTCATGCAGATCAGACTGGTGGACTAGGTTTGTCTGCCCCCTTGTCCCTGTCCACCTAACAGTACAGTTGGTGACCTGAATGTAAACTGATAAGTGTATTTCGTATTTAAGAGGGACAGTGTGATGGGAAAAATTATTGTATGTAAGTTAATTTGTTCGGAAACACACACACACACGTATATTGTGGTGCTGTCCCTCCATTTCAACTAGGCCGAGATAGTCGTCTTTTTGCAGCTTGTTTCCCGTAATCCAGTGAAAGGATTGGACAAAATTACAGCTCTTCATCATTTCCATACCACTTCTTCGTGACTAGCACCATTCTAGTGATAACCCCTTGTTACGGCACATCATTTAAGAAAGAGATTACAATTGTATGCCTAGTTAGAGAGAACAAGGTATAGTTGGGATGACGCACCACTTATATTTTGCCACTTATTTCCAGGTCACTCCACACGCAGTCCTCAGGTCACGTCTTCCACAGAAGAGATAACAGATGGAGAGCCAGCGTAACTGAATGGCAGGCCAGAGATGGAGTGAGAGGATAAGGTACAGAGAGAACAAGAAATGAGAGATAATATTTGCAGATCCACCAAGATGGGACAGAACAAGCTAACAACCAATGGATCAGAATGGAGAAAGGTGAGAGGGGTCTTTATCCTGCAGTGGTGTGTCACAGGCTGATGATGATGATAATATTGTTGTCAGAGATGATGGTGATGATGATGATAGTGATGCTGTTGATGACAGTGATGTTGAAATTCTTGTACCAACTAACTGGTCAGAGATTATGGTGATTGTGATGATGATGATGACGATGATAATGATGATGATGAAACTTACGTAATAACTCTTTAACAGGGTTGTGATGATAGCTGCGCTTGTCGCTGTTGCTCCTGGCGATGATGATGATGATTTCGACAGTGATGATGATGATGATGACGATGATGATGGTGGTGGTGATGACAGAGACGATCTTCATGTCTATGGCTGAGTCACCTCTTCTTTTTCGTTTCTCTTCAAATGTAGTTGGTGAATGTGTGTTGGACAGAGAGAGAGAGAGAGAGAGAGAGAGAGAATGAGTGTGTGTGTGTGTGTGTGTAAGATTGTTTGTGTGTGTGTGTGTGTGTGTATTTTTGTCTTTGTGCAAGTGTGCGTGCATGTGTGTGTGTGTGCGCGTGTGTGTGTGTGCGTGCGCGTGTGTGTGTGTGCGTGCGTGCGTGCGTTCGTGTGTGCGTTCGTGTGCATAGAAATTCCCACACACTCGAATTATTTACATATCAGGAGTGCAAATGAGGTCAGGGATATCGCTCCTCTTCTTTGCCATGCAAATACTAAACACTTGCACAATATTCTGAAAAAACATACTGGATTCCTAATATCAAATCGCTGGGTTTCAAAAGTCATTGGTCACTGTCTCTTTATTTATCGCAAGGAAAGGGATGGATATGTGTGTCAGAAATAGTAGCCCAGTTTTGGCCTTTCTCTGGACCGTGAATTATTTAAATGGAATAATTATCCTTATTTATATGTAGTTGTGAGTATGCAGCACACGTAGTTTTGTTTACGTTTTATCAGGGCACATCCAAGAGCGCCCATGTCCATCTGCTTCTCACTAATGACTTTCGATCGAGGTGCTACATTCCTCTAGATTTTAGGGACAGTGAAGCGACAACACTCCATGCCATACCATACCATACCACACAACCCCACTCCACACCACACAACCCCACTCCACACCACACAACCCCACACCACACCGCATCACCCCACACCACACCGCATCACCCCAC
>JAGKTI010010475.1:7809-19505 GCA_018397915.1 Birgus latro
GTGTGTGTGTGTGTGTGTGTGTGTGTGTGTCAAAGCTTGTAACTTTACACGAACGATGGTTGGGTGAGATACTCTGTGAGCAAACTTGGATGCGCGAGAATAACAAATGGATTCAGTGCAAGGGGGTGAATGAAACAATAAACGAATGAGAAGGAATGAATGAAATATTAAGCGAAAGGAAGGAAATGAGTGAGTGAGTACAAGATGGGATTGAGTGAGTGAGTAAGTAGAAGATGGGATGAAAGTATGGCGAGTGTGGGTAATTACAAGGGTGACTGAGCGAGTGAGGGTTAGTACAAGTGAGTGAGAGGACAAGAGAGGACGAGTAAGAAATAGATGAGGTAAGCGCAAGGGAATGAAGGAGATGTTAGTGAATGAGTGAGCTATCGAAATACCACGAGATAGAATGAATACGTAGAAGTGAGGGTGAGCAGAATGTCGGAGAATAAGCAGGCTTATTAGGGTGAGTAGAACGAGAGAATGAGAAAGTGTATGAGGGTGAGTTGAATGAAAGAATGGGTAAGTATGAGTATGAGTAGAATGAGAGGTGTAGTAGCAGTAGGAGGTTAAGTAGAATGAAAGAATTAAGGTGTATGAGGTCGAGTAGAATGAGAAAATGAGCGAGTGTCTGAATGAGCGTGAGTAAAAGCTGATAACACTACACGACCGCGGGTAAGTAAAGTAAGGTCAGTGCTTTATCCTCAGGTGGCTTATCTCCACAATGCTCATTAAGGGCAGATCCAGGCAAATCCCCCCACCCTCATCATGCCTACTCCACCCATTAACTCAAACAGCCATTATCCTTAGAATAAAAAACAGAACTGCACACTTTTAGATGCCATTTACTGAACCTCTTCAACACGATAATGCTCTTTTTCGTTACATTCTTGGTATCTCATGACGACTTTATTATGCAGAGATTTTTCCTGGTTAAAAGATGGTTGAAAAGGAAAATATTTAACTCCATCTATAAAAATCTCTTATTCTGAGTATAATCGTTTGAAAATGGCAAAAATAAAATACGTCACCGTGTTTACAGGGTTAATTTCGTCACTTCGATATCTTTCTATTCCATTCTAGCTGCCATATGACGAATGTACTTAGATAATGAAGTACCTCACGTACTCAAAAGGGAAAAGCATGATCTCCCTTACTTCTGTCTCTATAAGGTTCACCTACACTTATCAAGCTGTCTGATGGTGGGAAGAAGAAATAAAAAAGCCATGATCATAGTGCATGGATGTGGAACATTTTTTAGCTTTACTTTGTCCTCCAGATAATTTTATTCGGCATAGGAGACTCGTGTAATCAAGGCGTTACTGGAGACGGATTTCTGCGTCTTCACAATAAGAGGTAATAATAAACCATATAAAGAAAAAAACAAAGACGGCCCTGTTGGTTACATCGGTGCAGCCGAGGTTAGAATTAACGGGTGGTGTTCAAAGGTCATGATTAGGCTGGTGAATTCCCCATTAACCCATTCAGTAGTGACATCCTTGCCATTATATTCTGACTACCTCCAGACGATTTCATTCAACTTATAAGAGGACTTTATTACTGATTGGTTAAGGAAGGTTCTGAAGTCTCCCAAGCTGAATAATTTCGTCTGGAAGAATAAAACAGAAAAGATGTCATCATACTGAAAAAATCAATCATAAACTAACCATACTCTGAGAGGTAACTGCAGTTTTTCAAGGCTTAAATATATTATAGATCGTACTGTTCACTTTGAGGTGTTAAATTGCAAGTCAAGATGTGGAGACCCATGCAATAAGTCTCTTCAAGTAATTATTTACACAGGGTTAATGGATTTATTGTTTCACTCTGGTACTGGTGGTGACTTAGAACTTAACCATGCATTAAGAATTGGTAACTTAAAAGGACTCTCATTGTATATCTGTCTTAAAATATCTACTAAAGTCTATGGAAAAGAATGAAAAAACTATCTCAAAGCAAACTGATGTCAAATACCAAATTCCTCAAAACACGGCATTGGCCAGTTGGCAAAAAAGTTCTAGGATATACAAGATATCTCGTTAAAAATATGCCAAACATGAGGCTATTACTGGGCTATATTTTAAGTAAGAAATCCTACATCAACATGGGTCTAGTTCTCAGCCATTAGAAGTTATATTTACTGATAACCGTATGGATGAGTTATAACGTTTTTTTTTTTCCGCCTATAACACCAAAGTAACGGCAATACTGGTAACGGTTGATAATTGCACCCACCCTGATATAGTTATTACTACAAAAAATAAAAGCCCATGAATACTGCAGCCTCCTAATGACTGGCATATTTTTCACACGACACCCAGTATTTGTAATCTCCTCGTTAGCATGGGAGGCTTCGTAGCCCATATTCCTAATCGATTTATGTTGCATAATTACACCTTAATTACTCCCCTGTGATATCATATTATTTCAATATTGATACAATTTTTTCGGTGGTACACAAGAAGAGTGCTACAGGCAAAATAAATCGTCGAGGAAGAACTGCTACGATACCTCCTAAGCCAGTGAGAAAACGGCCCTACATTTGCTCTACACAGAAAACGAAAACTAAAAGGGTAGACTTGAGACAGAACATTTAAACGGACATAAATACGACTTACTTCTCGCTCTCCTGTAAGCTGTCCGAACCGTGGACTAAGCAAGCACAAGGGAAGGGGTAGTAGGTTGTTGGTGGTGGTGGTAAGGGGGTGGGTGGGGGGAGAGAGGAGGGGAAGGAGAAAAAGAATGCTCTAGTTTAAAATATCACAGACTACACAACAACACGGCAGGTCCTTTTTTTCTTTCTGGTTATGAGTTTTCTTGTGTGTTTGATGGTAATAGTTCAAATCTCTCTTGCCGATATTCCGAGATGGTGTATGTACGCATTTTGCCTTTATTTTCCTGGTATATCAAAGAGCTGTCGAATCCTGTTATGTTTACACAGTGCCATGGAAGAATAATATCCAAATACTGATGTTGACGCTGTCTTTATTCAGAGGATAAAACATCTTCGGCACAATTCAGACACTTCAGAGAGAAACAAATAAGGAACACCGCGCTATGTATCAAAGCATATGTTCCATCTCTGTTCATAATGGAAGAGGGTCTATGCGGGGTCGATTTTTTTCTTCTTCACAATAAACAACACTGGTATATGGCTAAGACTAACTGAATGCCAACTCTTGTTTAACCCTTTCGCTACCATGGCCACACCTGGATATTTTATTTGGGCTCATTCCAGGCCATTTCAATCCGAGAGTAAATCGAGGTTGGTTTCAATCCTCTGACGACTTGGATTTGTCTAACATGAATAAGGCAGTTTTGTGGAAGCCTAAGTAAACAGTAAATGTGTCAACAGAGAGCAAAAGGATCATTATACCATAAAAATTCAACAGTCTTTACCAGAATACAAGGCTGCAGTCAAGTTATTACTGTGGAGAAAACCTAAAAAAGAAAATCAAGATGCACCATTCAAAAGGCAAAAGAGATGTGAACTACTACTGGTGTAAGAGTATGTAAGTGTGCGTGTTGGTGCCGTGGTGCAGGCTGGTGTCAACACTGGTTAGTTGATGCACGTATTACACCCGTATTGACACTCGCTTTGTTCGCTACGGATGTCCACACCGAAATACGAGTTCCTAAGTTTGCAGTTCCTTCATTATTTTCAATATATATAAAATTTTAAAGAATATATAGAACCGAAAGTGTATATGGAGAAATGGTAGTAGGTAATGACGATTATGTATATAATATAACCTGAGAATAATAATAACAAACTAATAATAATGAACATTCTTATTTTAACCAGGCGTTCATATACTCAAGAAAAAAAAATCTTAATGATGCCTATACTGTAAACCTAAAATAACCGCACACTTAGACTGGGGTTGCATTCCGGAGTGGCCATCCACAACCCAAACGTTTATCAATACGGGTGACTCTTCTATTGAACGTCACACCTCCCTCCCTCAACACAGGGTAAACTAGAGGGTGTGGTTTATATATCTGGTAAACATAAAAGAACACTTGACATATATATACACACATACTATATACATAATATACATTCTCTACTAGTGTGTTAGGAAAGCAAGGCATATATCTGAACCAGGGTTATTTACATTTTTAATTATTAAACTAATTAAAGTAAAATATCGTTATCAAATTAATCTGTCTGTAGAAATGATGCCAAAATAAAATCCAAATTATCTGTTTCAAATTAAAAAAAATAAGAGCCTTAAATCTAAAAAATATCATCTATAATACTAAGTAAACATGCATGATAAATAAACTTAAAACTAAATTTAATGATGAGGGAGGGAGGGAGGGAGATGTGACGGTGTGAGTAACAGTATACACAATCAATGGAGAGAGGAGGGGGTGAGGGTAAGGGGTTGGATGTCCCTCCCTTCATCCCCCGTCCCTCAAACTAGAACTAGTCAATCCACACACACACACGCACGCACATGCATCTGACTCTACCTGCCTCACACGCACACACATACACACTGTTATGTGCTCACTACCCTTTCTACACAACCCCAGGAGTAATTATTAAAACTTTCATGTAGTTTTTAAGTACTCACACAACATTTCATATTGCGCACAAATACTCGCATTTACGCAACCCTAACGTCAGGTGGTGGTTATATATGATTTCGTGTACAGCTTAAAAGACAAATAATTATTAAACCAACTCTAAAACGTTATATTAAAGTACGTATGAAGGTATATAATTATGCTATTATATTATTAAGTATTCTCGTGAGCCATAATTTCTGCTCACTGGATGGAGGGCAATCGTTTGAAGGAAATCACTGCCACGGCTTCTCACTGAATAAAGATCAGTCCGTCAGTGTTAAGGTGGCAGTCTGAAACATTGATACACTGAAAGCGTGGTAGTTAATGACACTGGTACTTGCAGTATACCAAAGCTCTGAACTACAAACTCTACAATGGATAATAAGTCTTCATTCAGCGTATAGTCCTGGCTACGACTTCCCTCCAATCCCAATAGGGGTAGAAGGAAAGCGAAACTATGACTAAAAGTGTATACAATTTACGGTTTGCTTCGGAAAGGTCATTAGATACTTTATTTTTATGTAATGTATTAAAGGGATTTTTAAAACAAAGATTTAGAGTGTTCACATTGGAATTAAGAACTACCACTTATGGTTAAACACAATACTAATTACGACACTGTGCTTAAACATGTTTTTTTTAAATGTCATTAGGTGCTTAAACACCAGAAACACGTGCTACATTCTCCCTGAACACTGACCTGTACTGTTTTGTTTATACATTGTTTATTTACTTCTATTTTGTGCTTCAACACTGAAAATTAAAAGACTCATGTTTATAAAACGAATAAAAGCTATTCTGTGTAGAAACACTGCATTTTTTTTTTTTAGTTAATTACCGCAACGACCACAAGGTACAGTATTTATAAGCAAAATACAACGAGTATTAAAGAAATTCATTAACAATCTCCTGAGGTTGCCTGTTACATTACACTAGTTAACACTGCACTTAATGTTAATATATTCTTGTTGGTTTGCATCACTGGGCCAAGATTTACAAACAAGCCTACGATCAACTGCTACATGTGACTAAGTTTTACAGGAATAACAAGAAACATGAGAAGTTTCTGCATTCTCCTTCCATAGTCCTTCCATTAAAAGGATCTTATTGATGACAGGTAACCGACTGTATGTATTTGTGAATAACCCGTGGGTCCAGATACAAGATGAACTTACCATCAATTCCCTGTTACTGTAGTTAGTTTCTGCGGGACTGACAATGAAGTCGAAATATTTGCAACAAAAGGGAACTGATCGTCAGTGTGTTTGTGAATCTAGGCCAAGGATTCTGGGATACCAAAATGGGTTCACTACCACATTGTATTATCACTATCTACCGTAAACACTCAACATCCATTAATAACTAACACACATGAGTCCCACATCCAATATATAAATACTGCACATATTTCCTTCCCCACATTTCCTCACCGTCATGGCCAACCACTAGCAAAATAAAAGCATCAGAAACATATAAACAAAAGATGGGGAGGATTAATTTTGTGAACTCCCAGGTTGCTCGCCTAGTCAGATGGACGTAAACAAAAAATAAATAAATAAATAAAATTCAAGGGGTAACTCACATTTTCCGGCCTGGCGCTGACGTCGGCAGATGAGGATGATGACAACGCAGATGATGATGACCAAGACGATGACGGCGGCGACGATGGCGGAGATGACGATGATGTCGTCGTCCCCGGGGTGGATAATGCCTGCCACACCTTTAGTTGTAATGGGGTGGGGGAGAAAGAGGGGGGGTTGAGGTGGTTAGTAGGGTCAGTTTTTGTGATTAACGATGCATGGCTTGCTTGACACGGTATGCCACTATATTGTTAAAGGAGATATTTTTGGTTCTTCATAGCGTTAGCCATTGAGGAGAAGTGTTAAGATACAGGCAACTTTTAACATTGTCAATGCTACCACTGCTGCTAACACAATCATTATTACTAATTTGGGGAAGACTTTTTACAGCGTGGTCAGGGAGGTGTTGAGGAGGCCAATAAGAAAGCTTGGGACTGAGAAGTGGTTGGTTAGAGAGAGAGCTGCAGTGTACAGTGGTGCTTGCACCCATGTGTGGATGAATGGATGTTTGTGTGATGAGTTTTCCGTGAATGTTGGATTGCACCAGGGGTCAGTTTAAACCTTGTGTTGTTTATCATGGTGCTTGAAGCTCTCTCACGTCACTTCAAAACTGTGACTCCCATGGGAGATGTTCCATGCTGATGACTTGGTGCTGAACGCAGTGAAGGAAAGGGTAGCGGAAGAAAGATTCGGGAACTGGATTGATGGAATGAACTACAAGGGTTTGAGAGTAAATGTTCATGAAGCAAAAGTAATGATATCAATTACAGGTGGCGATCATGTCACAGCAGGGGGAGTGTGCCAATGCGCAATCTGCCGCAAGAGTGTGGGAGGTAACTCCATTTCCTGGAGTGGGTGCCTAAGACATGTATAGTACTGTAGTGGTATTAGAGGCAGACAGCAGTGTGTGTGTGTGTGTGTGTGTGTGTGTGTGTGATCATACAAATATACAAATGTAGAGACAAGGGAAAGGTTTAACCCTGCTAGAGTCTCTTCAGTGTGTGAGGCAGTTTTGTTCATTGGGGAACACGATAAGTGCTGGAGATGCGGCTGGAGGTAGCTCGGTTGCAAGGGCAAGGAATGGTTGGAAAAGGTTCTGGGAGAGGCTGCCCCCTCCTGATATTGAGAGGGCTCTCCCTTCACGCTATGGGGTCCTTGTATGTAGCATGTGTAGTAAGTGTAATGTAGTATGGTAGTGTAACCCGGGCAGTGAAAGAGGAGGATATTCATGCTCGAACATACAAAGATGAGAATGATTAGATGTATGTGTAGTGTGCCCTTGAATGTGAGGCCTGGAGGAGGGGGGGGGCACTGCTAAAGAAGAGTTGAGAGGAAGGATGGGACTTTACTGTATCGGTGCTGTGATGAGAAGGGGTACTCGTAGATTAAGATGGTTTAGGCATGTGGACAGGATGGAGGATGGTAACTGCGTGTGGAAGATGAGAGGTGTGAGCTTTGACAGTGGAGGTGCGAGCTGCAGACCGAAAAAGACTTGGGAGGTGGTCATAGAATATGACCTCAGATATATGGAAATAAACATAGAGGTTGCTAGAGATCAAGCAGCGTGGAAAGCCAAAATTAAGGTGATCAATGCTGATGCATGCAAGCATGTTAGAGCCTTTAAATTACTATTTCTGTAGTTACTCAAATTTCTCCTACTATTTACAGTTCTAATACCAAACACATTTTTTATAGTGTAGTACAAGCAACAGAGCTGCTACACGCAACAGGCAACTTAATCACTGTCATTATTACTATAATTACCACCAACTCATCCAATGTTATCATATAACTACTACTATTATTATTATTAATTCTGCTGTAATTATCACGGGCTAATTATTCATATCTATCACTATTTACAGATATAATATCACAGAAGAAAACATCTCTAGTTAATGGTAGTTAATAGGGGTCAGCTTGCTTCTTCAAGATACTGAAAATGACCTGTAAGTACTGCTATGTTTCTTTCACCTTAACCTGGTCCGGACTTTTGTTCTTTTGGAACTTATTTCATGTAGCTCAGTGGCAGAAAGCAATACTATGAGTGGAATGAACACCCTTTCAAAGGCACTCCATCGTGACTAGCATCATAATTATTCTAGTATTAACCAGTTGCCACAGCTCACCAAGTAAGATGGAGAGGTGGCAATTTTAGGTCAGGTTATGGTAAAAAGAGTAAAGTTCATTTTAGGTGCCAGTACATATGCTAATTTAAAATAACATTCCGTAAGGAAAATATCTTATTAACCCCTTTCCTACTATGACGTCTTGTTTAGCCTATTCTTTCTGCCTCCAGAAGACCTTGCTCAATATAGACCACTCATAATGAAACAGTTAATGAATGCTATACTTAACCCCTTCAGTTTGAAAAGCCTCTTGCAAGCTCAATAAAACTGTCTCGTGGCAGTAGGAATAAAATAAACGTCATCATCGTAGTAAAGGGGATAAGAAATATTCCATGAATTATATCACCTTTTAACCCCCTGACTCGGTGACCTATTTTGTTTCTATGTATTACTTGTGGGAAGTCCCTCATAAGGAAAACGTCAGGAACAATCTCCATTAATCTCAACCAGTATGTAAAGCTTCCCAAAGTTGAAAAAAATCATCAGATGGTAGAGAGAATAAAGCGAAAATTATGTCACCGGTCTGAAGGGGTTAATGCAACACTGGGTTAGTGGGTTAATTTACAACAAACATGTCTTGGGTAAACACTACAATATATTATCGATCCCTTTCACTTCTCATGATATGCCTAAGAAATATTCATTCAACCATCCATCCACCCATCGATTCATCCAATCCTTTACTAACCCATTACGAGTGTATGGACCTGGGGCTAGGCTTCGTAATCCGAGAACTGCGACTTACATCACATTATGTCCGTTGCTACTGCAACTTAAATCACTTGAATCAGGCTATAAATAAAGGAATATATAGCTTTCTAACCTTTGTTTTGAGGCAACAGATAATTTATGACTTCATACTGATCATGGAGTGGCATTCACAGCTATTTTTCAACCACCATCCCAAGAATCTCTCCCCACCTGTTCATGCTTTATTTTTTTTATTGTGCAGTCTCCCTGAAATTAGAAACTTAAATTGCACAGCGTTCACTTTTGCAGATGCTGATAAAAAACGTGGTATACATATGCTTTAAAATTAAATTGCACAGCGTTCACTCTTGCAGATGCTGATAAAAAACGTGGTATACATATGCTTTAAAATGGGGTCATCTCATCAAGCTAAACAAAACAAAAAAAGTTTCAGTGATGTACACAAAAATTTTGCCTTTTTTTTCGTCACCAGAGAGAAACCCTGGAAATTAACTGCTTACTGACTAACCTATGAGATTTATTTTCGCTTTATATTAAACATTCTGTACATACTCTCCAACAAGTTCTCTGTCATATCAAGGTGAGTAAAACTGGTTTCTGACGACGTTAGAAGACCAAAGTTTCTTTCGCAACACTGGATGGTCGAGATTTCCTAATGCCACAGTTAATGGGTTATTCAACACTCTCAGGGTGAAACTGGCCAGTTCGAGTATCCGAATCTTGTCACTACAGTCTTAAAGTACTCGTATCTTCCACATGACCCACTAAGAGGTCATAATACTCCCACCATTACCACCATCAAGATCACAAAATAATCGACGTCCCTCACGTTTCTTTCAACCTCTTCCTTACATTAGGCTACCTGAAACTTAAATTTCAAGCTCACTCTCTGTATTCTGCACGTACCTTCCAACCTTACTATATCCAACCTCTTTATATTCCCTCACTCCTCTTTCACCATCCTCTCTCTCTCTCTCTCTCTCTCTCTCTCTCTCTATCTATCTATCTGGTTAAGATGTATTTAAACCACTTTTATCAAACAGATCTCAGGACAGCACCTACCCAACGATTCTTAGGCTCTTCGTGCTCGAAGGAGTTTGCGAGATTTCATGGTGAAAGAACAAGGTAAGTACACGTGTTGTTTATTTTGTAAGTTGGGTGTACGTTTAGTTTAGAAATTAAGAAACAGTGAGCCAATTAACGTGCTGAGTGACAGGTTAAAAAGGTAGGAAAGTGGGGCTTTGTGTGGTGAGTACTAAGGCAGTGTTTGTACAGGAAGTGGGAGACGAAGTGTTAGGCTAGGTATCCTTAGAAACTACAATGGTCAAGGCTGAAACCGAACTAGATGATAGTGATTGGTTCGGGTAGTTAAGAGATGGTGTAAAACTAAATTAACACTGATAGAAGTGTAACTATTAGGAATAGGTTTCATATTTTAGAAGATGAAGTGACTTAAGGATTCATCGAATAAGCATCGGGAAATCAAGTTCTGCACTAAGGGTTCGAGGAGGAAGCGTTTTGGCTTTCTTGAGTGCAGGATACAGAATGTAACTCGGAAAACTGAGACTCAGCAGCACCTCAGAGGACTCAGTCTATGTCACTGTAGTAAGAACGAACTGTTTTGGTTTACGTTGGTCAGGAGAGAGACTTTGAAAATATATTGTAGAGACCTTATTACGAAGTTCAAAAAAAGCCGTGAAAAGTTAGTTATCTGGGGTCTGTTACCAAGATCTGACGTTGGTTCTGTGATCCACAGCAGAATTATGAGAACCAATAGCAGGCTAGAGGGTCTGTACAGGAAGGAAGGAGTGGTGTTTTTTTTATGTTTGGGACAATTTTAATCATGAGAGGAACATGGGTGGTAGAGGCAGCCTTCACCTCACTAGTGTAAAAAAGCTATGTTATGTAGGATTCTAGATGACAGTGTTAAGCATGCTTTACAGTGTGACAAAGAGGTGAAAATTGGAGTAGATAATGGCACAGCTGTTAGAAATCCAATCCCTGAGACTAATGGTGGCAGGGTTTGTGAGATGAGGTCACATCGCCAAACAAGTTTGGTAACATGACATCATATTAGGCACAGGTCGAAAATCAGAATTTCTTGGAAGGGAGGGAACATCACATCAGTGGTCTGTAGGAGTGTTGCAATCTTTACTGAGGATTTAAACGATTAAACAGGGATAAGTTTAGTGTGTCTCACGGCCTTATCAGATCCAGGAGTAGTATGAATATTATGCATATGATTTCGAGAAGTATTATTTCAAAGTGTTAAGCTAATTTCTCATACAAATGCCGAAAATCCCACCATAATAATGAATACACAAACATCGTTAAACCCTCATGAGAAGCACCTTATTGGAAAAATATCACTATAAAACTATGAAAACTGAAAAATATCGCGACTGCATACAACCTATCAGAGGTCATCTCAGCTGCCTGTCAGAGGTCATCTTGTCAGGTCGCACCCCCTAGCACTATCTAAGCTAGACTGTGGTACAATGTAGTAATGGTGTCTGTGGGGTGTGTAGTTTATCAAAGAGGGTAGTGACAATGACGGCGTGTTTCTGTGACAGTGTTTACTGTGTTGAGTGATAGCGCTCGTGTGAATATTCGTGATTACCAGTGTTGAGTTCATGTTGCGTTTATGTTCAGTGTTGTAAATGTATCTGCCTTGGCTTCCTCTCCCTTGACGGATGTCTCT
>JAGKTI010010476.1:0-28422 GCA_018397915.1 Birgus latro
AACTGCATCTCATTGATATTCACTCTTTCTCTAATCATACCTTCTAGAACTCTCTCCATTACTTTCATTATCTGATCTAAGAGCTTTATACCTCTGTAATTTCCCCTTTCCAGGGCATCACCCTTCCCTTTGTACACATTTACAATTACACTCTTCAGCCAATCATCTGGGACCACACACTCATATATAATCATATTTATCAGGTCAGTGACTAACCTCACCCCAATATCTCCTGAGGCCTTCAACATTTCAGCAGTCAACCCAGACACACCTGCCGCCTTCCCCACCCGCATCCTGCCTATTGCCTCACTCACAGTAGCAGCGTCAATCAAAGGCCAAGGCCCAAACACTGGATCAGCTGGCTCCAAACCTTCCCTATCCCAATCAAACTCCTCATTCAACAACCGGCTATAATGCTCTCTCCATGCATCTTTAATATCCTCACTGTTCACCACTACCCTTCCTTCATCATTCTTCACACACTGCTCGCCTACAATGTCCCGATTATCTCTCTTCACCTGATTTGCCACCCTAAAAACCATATTTTTCCTTCCTTCATGATTTAGATTATCAAGTAAAAGTCTCTGTGACTCAGACTTCGCCCTGTATACCTCTCTTCTAGCCCTGCGCTTGGCAGCCAAGTACTCCTCCCTGTTACCACCCTTCTTCCATTCCCGAAAAAGCCTTCTTTTCTCCTTAACTGCAGCTTCTACACCCTCATCCCACCACCAAGTCACTTTATGTCTTGGTGGGCCCCCTGTCCAACCGCACTCTCCAACCCCCTGTCCAATCGGTAACTCTCAAGAGGCTGTTCTTAAGGGCTCTATACTGTTCATTAACGTCTCTATCTACGGCTTCCTGTTCAGCCACCACTCTCCTCATCTCACTATAAAAGGCATCCCATACTGATTGGTTTCCCAGCTTCCATATTTTCCTCCTAGGTACATATGTCCTCCTTCTCGTCATTCGTTCCTTAAGCACCATGTCACAAATCAACAGTTTTTGCTGCTGCACACACTCCTCGCTTCCTATAACTTTAACATCCCTCTCTAATCTCCTATCAACCCTCCTGACCAGAAAATAATCTATCTGACTACTATTTCCCCCGGACTTGTACATAATCAATCTACTCACTCTTTTTCTAAAATGTGTGTTGCACACAATCATGTCCATAGCCTCCCCAAACTCGAGTATTCTTTCCCCTTCCGCATTCCTCACACCATATGCACATCCTCCATGGACTCCTTCATAACCTTGAGCTACATCACCAACATGACCATTTAAATCCCCTCCCAGAACCACTACCTCATCATCACCCATACCACTTACTACACGTATTAAATCATCCCAAAATCTATCCTTCTCTGCGTCATCCAATCCTACCTGCGGAGCATATGCCGATATAACTGAAACAATCACCCGTCTGATCAAAATTTTCACTACTATTATCTTATCACTTACTCTCATGACATTCATGACATACTCCACCCATTTCTCCGCAACCAACACACCCACACCCCCATATCCGTCAGTTCCCCCCTGCCAAAACAGCTTATAGTAGCAATCCTTCCCAGCAATCTTTCTGGCTGATCCACCCCTGTACCGGACTTCCTGCAAACAAGCCACATCCACCCACCTCCTACTAAATGCCTCAACAACTTCCCCCGCTCTTCCCCTCAAACTTCCCACATTCCATGAGCCCACCCTAAACCCTCTGGGTGATCTGATGTCCTCAGGCTTGCTTTGATGCTTGTTACTGTACTTAGTCATAGCCGGTAAGATAAAGGGGGGTAAACATTCCAAAGGCCCAGCCCACTGCACAGTCCTAGGTCCAGGCAATGGATCTGGGACCCCTAGACCACCAGCTTACTAGTGGCTGTGGTAGTGGCCTCGGGGCACCCTGCCAGGACACCTGCAGGGACACCCTCCAAGCACGCCTTGGCACTGCAACTGCCCGGCCATTATACACCCACTGATAGGGCAGCCTCCTGGGGCGCTACTCCCAGGTTCGGGCCCCTCTCTATTGAGCGGAAGCGGCAGCCTGGGAACCGCAATGCCCTGTACCCTCTAGCACAGGTTCGAGCCCCATCTCGCCCCGGACCCGTGATCTATGCCGGCGGAACCCCTGTCAAGCCTCCCCCCGAAAGTCCGCCACTAGGTAGCGGGGGCAAAGTTTTCTGGCCGCATGCCCTTGCTGGCGTCAACCCCTGTAACGTAGTGGGGTACGTTGTGTGATATGTAAAGTGCCTGTGGTGTAGTGCATATGATAGTTAGAGGAAATGTTTGGGAGAACATGCTGGTCTACTCTCCATGTTACTGTCACACTGAAAAGGTCAGCAAGGGGGGATGATTAGGTAGCTAGTGAAAGGAGCTCCAGCTCTCCCTATCACCAGCATCCATTCCCCTCGGGAGTACTATCCTGTTCGGCCCGTGCTACAGCCTCCTCCTACAAGTTAGTTGTTTTTACGGGGTGGGGCACTAACCCACCACCAACCCTTTCAGTCGCCTCTTACGACAAGCAGGGATACTGGGGGAGAATTCTTGAAACCCCCTACCCCCAGGGGTTGATCAACAACATAAATGGAGACTGATTTTAACACTAATAAGTTTAATGTAACTGAGGTGGGAATAAGAAAAAGAAGATCAAATTGGGATTACAAAATGAGAAACAAAGATATCAACAACACTACTCAGGAGAAAGACTTGGGTGTAATAAAACAACTTGGATTACTGCCAGAGAAGCATAAACAGTAAGATAACCAGTGGAGCATACAATTTATTGATGAACATAAGAACAGCATTTAAATACGGTATATGAATGAAGAAATGCTAGGTAGACTGATAATGGCAATGGTAAGAACAAGATCTGAATACACTACCACGGTGGGGTCTCCCTACTTAAAGAAACATAAATAACTCCGAGACAATGCAAAACGAGGCTACAGACTTGATACCAAGCTTCAGGGATTTGCAGTATGAAGAGAGACTGGAAAGGCTGAAACTGACTGTATTACAGGAAAGAAGAGAAAGGGGAATAGCTCCAGTCTTGTAGAACACAAATAAGTAAATACAATAAGATAAACCACACACACACACAAACACACTTCACTGTGTTTGTTTGAAATAGTAAAACTTCTTAATGCAATACTGGCATATTCCCCCAGACACCTGTTAATGTCATTCTGACCATACAGGTAAGTGAAAATTTATGTCAAGATACCAAGGCTTGCAGTGTGGTAGTTCACTGAGTACATATCAGTTACTGTAATGTACTATGGGATCGGTGTGCCACACAGCGACTGACATCAGCATGAACCAACCCCAGAACATTATCATGTTTCATGCACTCCACACTCACTCACATAGTGCCTTAACAGATACCAGCAATACAGATAAGCTTTTGATTTCAGTGGGGTGATAATTCTGGATAAATCAAAGTGGTGAGAGAATTATTTTATGATAAATTTTCTGGTAGATAAAAAACTTGAAAAGTTACATGAAGTACGAAGAATTTTGTCTTTATACAAATAGAAACTGATGGTTAGCAAAGGTCAATTATAAGAATTTTGTATTCACATAAACAAAAAGTAATGGTTATGAATGTTGCCTTACTATTTGTATGAAATAACAAAGAAAAGGGTCACCTGGTTCACATGTGGTACTTTGGTAGATCAATTAACAGAGATCAAAGAGGTTTGAGTGTCTATTTTTCAATATTATACCAGGCCTAACAGGTAAAAACAATAATACTATCAACTACAGTAATTAATAGGGTAAACTCCCCATTTCATATGTGAAAAACCATATAAATTTTTCCCGCGCAATACCATAAATACATTTGAAGAGCTAGATTGTTTTTTAAATACTACTGTATTGAGAAAGGGTTATATTTTGCTGTGTATCATTTAAAATGTCTTGATAAGTTTTAGAACTGTACAGGTTCAGTGTTGGTGTGTCCGAAAATTCCTGAAAATCCCTAATGTGAATGCATATTTTCCATATTGCACGCAATGACCTCTAATTCTAAAATAAATAAAGATAATAAACTCACCTTAGAGTATGTTCAGGACACAGGTTTTGTGAAAGTTTTTATTTAAATGACATTTTTTTTTTTTTTTAATGCAAGGAAGAAGGAACCAAAGGCCATGGGCTGGCGTACTGTTCCTTCCAAGAAAAAGCAAAAAAAAAAAAAAAAAATACAATAGAGAACTAAATTCAAGATCCATTCATTTCGAGAAGCCTGGACACACTTCGTTTGAAAGACTGGAGATCATAGGAAGTAGGAAATACAGACAAGGGAAGACAGTTCCAGAGATGACCAGTTGGATAAATGAAGGACTGGGAGTAACGGTTAACTCTTGCATTAGAGAGCTGGACAGAAAAGGGATGAGAGTTTGTTGCTAGACGGGTACTACGTGCCCGTCGTAGAGGTGGAGGGATGCAAGCAGACAGTTCAGAGGAACAGTAACCCTTGAAGTAGTGATAGAAGAGAGATAAACTTGCAACAGTGCAGCGAAGAGACAAAGGTTGCAGGGAATCAGTAAGGGGAGGAGAGTTAATGAGACGAAAAGCCTTTGACTTCACCCTAATGAGAATAGCTGCATGTGAGGAGCCTCCCCACACATGAGAGTTGTACTCCATACACGGGCGAATAAAACCCGTGTACAAGGTCAACAACTGTGCAGGGGTAAAGAAAGTTCGAAATCAGCTTAGAAAACCTAATCTCTTGGAAGCAGATTTCACAAGAGATGTAATATGTTCTTTCCAAGACAAATCCCGAGAGAATGAAACCACAAGCATATTCAAGGATGATACAGGACTGAACTGGACATTATTAAACATTAGTGGGTAATCCTGAGGAAGATTTTGTCGGGTTGATAAGTGTAAAAACTTAGTTTTTGATGCATTAAAAATAACAAGATTATTTTTACCCCAATCAGAGATATGAGCCAAGTCAGACATTAGGTGTGCCATAGCCTCATCCCTTTTATGTTGAAGTAACTGCTGAGATGGACGTTGTGGAAACCGAATGGAAAGGTGAAGGGTGGAATCATCAGGATATGAGTGGATAGGGTTAGATGTACAGCTTAGAAGGTCATTGATGAATAAAAGAAAGAGAGTTGGTGATAGGACAGAGCCCTGAACAACACAACTGTTGATAGGTCTAGGAGAAGAATGATGGCTGTCTACAACAGCGGCTATAGAACGACCAGAAAGGAAGCTAGAGATGAAGGCACAAATAGAAGGATAGAAACCGTAAGAGGGCAGTTTGGAAATTAAAGATTAATGCCAGATTCGATCGAAAGCCTTTAAGATGTCAAGTGCAATGGCAAAGCTTTTGCCAAAGTCCCGAAAGGAGGATGACCAGGAGTCTGAAAGATAGGTGAGAAGATCGTCAGTGGAGAGTCCCTGACGGAATCCATACTGACAATCAGAAAGAAGTTTGTGACAAGAAAGATGGTTTAAAATTTTTCTGTTTAGAATTGACTTGACAACTTTTGAGACACAGGATGTTAAAGCAATTGGACAATAGTTATAGGGTTGGGAATGGTCACCCCTCTTTGGAACTGGCTGAATGAGAGCCAACTTCCAGCAAGAAGGAAAGGTACAAGTTGACAGACAAAGGCGAAAGAGTTTACCAAGGCAGGGTGTAAGCACAGAAACACAGTTTTTGAGGACAACAGGAGGGACTCCATCAGGACCATATGCCTTGTTAGTATTGAGGCCAGTGATGGCAGAAAGTACACCAGCTGAAGAAATTTTAATGTCAGTCAAGAGGAAGTCAGAGGGGGGAAGTGATGGAGGAACAGCACTGGAATCGTCTAAAGTGGAATTGGAGGAGAAAGTCTGAGCGAAGAGATCTGCTTTATCAGTAGAAGAAATAGCTACAGAGCCATCAGAGTAGAAAAGAGGAGGGAGGGATGATGAGGTAAAATTGTTAGAAAGGTTTTTGGCAAGGTACCAGAAGGAGTGAGAAGAATTCGAGTTGGAGAGTTGCAAACATTTAGCATGGATGAAATTATTTTTTGCAGAGCGAAGAACAGACTTAGCACGATTCCGGACAGAAATATATGAAAGATGTGATTCGGGGGTGGGTTGGCTCTGGTACCTTTTATAGGCCTGGAGGAGAAAGTCTGAGCAAAGAGATCTGCTTTTTCAGTAGAAGAAATAGCTACAGAGCCATCAGAGTAGAAAAGAGGAGGGAAGGATGATGAGGTAAAGTTGTTAGAAACGTTTTTGGCAAGGTGCCTGAAGGAGCGAGAAGAATTCGAGTTGAAGAGTTGAGCACATTTAGCATGGATGAAATTATTCTTAGCAGAGCGAAGAAAAGACTTAGCATGATTCCGGCCAGAAATATATAAAAGATGTGATTCAGAGGTGGGTTGGCTCCGGTACCTTTTATAGGCCCTCTCCTTGTTGCGGACAGCATTAGAACAAGCGTGATTAATACAAGGCTTTCTTGCATTAGTCAGAGGATACGAGAAAGGAATGTATGCTTCCATGCCCGAGAGAATAACCTCCATAATGCGCAAGGCATACTCAGATGGCTCCCGGCCATGGAAGCAATAATCATTCCAAAGAAAATCAAAGAAGTACTGCCTGAGGGCCTCCCAATCTGCAGCTCCAAAGTGCCACAGGCGGCGTTTCTTTGGAGGGTCCACAGGCCGTACCGGAGTGATAGGACAGGTTAAGGTGATAAGATTATGATCGGAGGAGCCCAATGGAGAAAAAAGATTAACAGTGAAAGCAGAAGGATTAGTTGTTAGGAAAAGGTCAAGTATGTTGGAACTCTCTCTCCAAGGCAGTCAAGGATATGGGTAGGGTGCTGTACAAACTGCTCTAGGTCATTAAGGATAGAAAAGATGTAGGCTTGTTTACCAGGTGGATCAATGACAGGAGAGGAGAGCCAAAGGTGGTGTTGAACATTGAAATCTCCTAGAATGGAGATTTCAGAGAAAGGAGAAATGGAAAGAATGTGTTCCATCGTAGAAGTAAGATAGTCAAAGAATTTTTGATGGTCAGTAGAATTAGGAGATAAGTAAACAGCACAGATATATTTAGTCAGAGAATGACAGAAGAGCCGAAGCCAGAGAGTAGAGAATTCACAAGAATCAAGTTCAGGAACACGAGAGCAAGATAGATAATAGCGTACATATACACAACAGCCACCATTGGCTTTGAAATGAGAATAGAGAAAGTAGGAGGATACAGAAAAGGGTTTGCTGTCAGTTGCCTCAGACAGCTGAGTCTCACAGAGAAAGAGAAGGTGAGGTTTAGAGGAGAAGAGGTGGTGTTCAACGGAACGAAAGTTAGACGAAAGGCCACGAATGTTACAGAAATGAAGGAGTGAGTCAGACAGTGGTTCCAGGCAGCTCTGTGAGTCGTCACCAGGAGAGTGGCGGATGGTGGGGGCATTTATGCCCCCCCCCGGGGACTCCGAGGCATGATTTACGTGCGTCTTTTTATTTTTTTATTTTTTTTTTTTTTTACAAATTTAGAAAAGGAAGTGTAGTGTGTAGTATGCATGTAGTTTGGTGTTGACAGTTAGAGAAACTTGTACTGGAGAGCATGCTGGCCTACTCTCTGTGTTACTGAGACACTGAAAAAGTTCAGCAAAGGGGGATGGTCAGGAAGAAGTCCTGAGGGCTGATGAAATGGGAGCTCCAGCTTTCCCTGTCATCAGCCTTCCATCCACCTTGGGAGTACTGCCCTGCTCGACTGGTGCTACAGTGGTTGGTATGAACTGACAAAAACTAGAGTATGGCACTGATAAAGCAGAAAATAGTAGGCACATTCATTTTGAAATGGGAAATAGCCTATAAACATGGAAATACCTTCTGGGTGAATATTTGAAACAATAAAAATGTGACAATCAAATGGACAAAAATCGAAAAGTTTACAAGCCATCATAACTTATATAAACAGAGAAGTAATGACTTTCTAGGCACGTATGCATATAAAATAAACAATATGGAGCCTGTTACCTCTAATTTTACATATACATGTAATTAAGAAAACCGATTAATTAAAAACTCTAAACAGGCCTCCTGCTACATATTTGGAAGACAAATAGGCCTCACCTCAAAGACCGAGTAGACCCTTTAGTATCTTACACCTTATCCCATATTAGACCTAGTCCTAATTCAAACTAGTCTGCTTTGTAAAGTATGCTCTAAGTACATTCTTAACACTTGCAGGGGACTTAAACCTATAGATGTGGTTCCCTGCTATTGATTGTGGAGGCTGTAACATGACAACTTCCTCAAGCAACACAGAATACTATATCTCCTCTGTATCAGGGGTCACAAAGAAGCTCATCATTCTTCTCCTTAAAGAAGGGCTGAAAGGAGTATTTCAGTTTTATGATACAATAAACCCTCTCTAATTCAGATTAACTGGGAAGAACCCCACGTCGAAATACTCAAAAATCCGCATTAACAGAGCTCACACCTGTCCCTGTCCACAAGCACACCCATGCTCACTAAAACATGGCTTTTTCACAAGAACATTGAGCAGTACAGTATACTATTACTTTATACTAAAATTGTGCACAATACAATAAAATAGTGTCAAACCTTGAAACTGAAGTCTTGCAACACAGTAGTACAGTACAGTACGCTTAACTGTAATGAAGGTGCTGTACAGTTCTTTAAAAATTACACTTATTACTACACTTATCACTACAATAACTGTTCACATCCACTTATCTCTAAAGTAACTGTTCACGTCCACTTATCACTAACTGTACAAGTCCACATGCACTACAGTACTTGTCCACGTGCACTAATTGTCCTCAAAGATTTCCTCTGGCATCTCAGGTGTAGCCCTGGGAATTGCCACAGTTAGGTCCTTGGTGCTGGCACAAGAGATGCTGGAGCTGGGGGTGCTGGCACGTGAGATGCTGGGGGATGTGGTACGTGAATCCGTATCAGAGATGTGAAGACTGGCTGAGGAAGTAGATAACACTGAGGTGGAGATGGATGCACCGGACTCCTCAGACAGTGTGCACTGCCTCTTGCTGTCTGTGGATGGCAAAGGCTTGAAAAGAGTTGAAATTTTTGGCTGCACTTGTTTCCTGCTGCAGCTGCATAATCTGTCTCCTCATAATGCGTAGTGCCTCACAGTGTTGGCCAATGGGCTCCCCTACACCGTCTATGAGCCTGAGGCAGGTGGCAATCGCATCCAACGCTGCTGCTAGAGATGGGCCCTGAGAACTTTTCTTCTTCCTCTTCCTCCTTGACAGGTGTCTCACCATGCTGCACTTCATCAGCTATTTCCTCCTCCGTCAGGTGGTGGCAGCCAGGCACACCAAAGTCCTCCTCCACTCATCCTGCAGGATTTCTCCCTGTCCAGCTTGTGTCAACATCTCCATGATTTTTTTGGTTTTGAAGCCCTTGAACTCGTCACGACCAAGTGCTGGATACTTGGGAGTCTTGAGCAACTCAAACCATGCATTGCGGAGTGTTGCAAGAGGAGCATCTTCTGCCATGCCTTTGCCCAGCTGAAAATGGCATCCTTTATTGTATACTCCCAAAAGTTTTTAATCGTCTTCTTCCCCTTGATGTCAACATAACCTGCCTCATCCATCCCATCCTCTGTCTTCACAAGCCACTGCTGGGGGTATAAGTTCCTATAGTGCCTCTTGGCACTCTCGATGACACCCTGGTCCATGGATTGGATTATGGATATCGTATTGGGGGAAGAAACAGGGTCTCGATGACTCCATCTTTGCTACACAACTTGGACAACAAGGGGTGAGCTGGAGCATTATCCAGCAGAGGAACTGCCTTGACATCCTCTGGCTTGATCCCATGCTTCGCCTGGTGCTGCCTTGCTACAGGATCAAACGAATCGTGGAACCACTCCTCCATGATTCCCTGGTTGAACCAGGCTGAAGGGGCTCTACGATATTCCACCAGTAGCTTCGTCATGATGTCCTTGAGGGCTCTAGGTTTGCGACTCTTCCCTATTATCACTGGCTTGAGTCTATGGGAGCCGTCGGCATTAGCATGAGCCAAAATCGAGAGGCACTCCTTCATTGTTTTGTGCCCTGGAGTGCTGCCAATGTCTTTGAGGCCTTGGTATTTCTGGGCAGGGTGTGCTGCAATAGTCCAGTCTCATCAGTGTTGTAAATCTAAGACTCATGCAGCCCTTCTTCTTCGATTAGCTGATGTAGCTGCTCAACAAAGGGTCCACAGCACTAGCATCAGAACTCAAAAGTTCCCCCATGATGGCATGGTTCACTTTGCCGTGGTGTGTCCTGAATCGCCACAGCCATCCACCGCTGCACTTGAAATCAGAAATTCCAAGGTTCTCGTGCTGGACTTTCCTTGACCAATAAACATCTTTCCCCTTTCTTCCACCTTCGATTTTCTTCACTACCTCCCTCACATGGTCCTTGCTTTTCTGAATGTCAAGAAGAGTCAATCTCTTCAGGTCATACTGCGCCATAATGTGCTCGCGTGACTCCTCTTTCATGAGCCTCAATCACATCTAATTTCCCAGCCAGACTCAGGTTCTTATATTTCCCCTTACCAGAGGAAGTAGGAGGCACACATGTATTCTTGGAAGCCATCACGATGCTATAAACCAAGGCTGAGGGACTACAAAGTTCACGAATACTGTAATAAGTGAAGGATGGAGACCACCTCAGGGCACGTCCGTTACGGAAAGAGACGGACTGAACTAAGCAGTGTGGGGTGGAGACATTGTTTGGTGGGAATTCCCCATGTGGGAACCTTTGTTCGGACTCCTGCGCTTAAGTCGTATTTCTATCCAAATTGATATTATTTGTTCGGTGGTTGAAAAGATCCGAATTATCCGAAATCCGAGTTATAGGGGTTCGAAGTAGAGCAGGTTTCCTGTATATACTATCCCCTTAAGACTCAGTCTTTACTAATAAATAAATGTTACGTAAATGCTGGAGAATGTTAGCCACTTCAGACATAGGACTTCTTAAAAAATTTATTCTGGCTAACACCAAACAATTTTATTCCGCTAAGGGAAAGACACCTCCCCCAACTGAAAGGATTAATAGACTACAGATAACTAAGGCTATGCATGCTAATGTTTTAACATCATCCATAGCAGCTTCTACATCCTCCTTGGTGTAGGATGGTTTCTTAGCTTATGTGCTGGCTTAGGCCTATCTTTAGGCCTGATATTTCTATCCCATTCTCTCATTGTGTAGACACAGGCCAAAACCTGTTGCAATTTACAATAAACCTGAAAGTGTGGAAACATTATTCTAAACTAGTACTATAAAGATTGGTTGAAGTTTTTTATGTGTTCTCCACATCAAACACACTGCACAAGTCTCTATCAGTACTTGTGCACTCCAATTTGAATGCGCATACAGGTATCGACTTGCGCAGTGTGTTCGAAATGGAGATGGTCGAGACTAACTTCAACTGAGTGTTGCTTAATATCGTTTCTGGGAAGAGGCCCAGATTGTCTTGATATGTGGAGTACATCCCTTTGGCTTAAAGTTGAAAAAGATGTGTCTATCTATCTATCTATTGCCAGACGCCTCAATCCCGCATGGGGTGGCCACAAACAAATCGCCTCCATGTCACTCTGTCCCCTGCCATTTCACTACCACGCTCCCAACTCACACCCCTCTCTCTCATATACCTCTCCACTCCATCCCTCCATCTCATCCTCAGCCTCCCCCTCCCTCTTGCCCCCTCCACCTCACTCACATACACTCTCCTCATCAGTCTTTCACTCTCCATCCTCTCCATGTGCCCAAACCATCTTAACGTGTTTCTCCTAACCCTTCCTATCACGTCCACAACCACACCACAATGCTCCTTCACTTCCTCATTTGTTAGTCTGTCTCTCCATGTGACTCCACATGCTCCTCTCAAATAACTCATTTCCACTGCTCTCACTCTTGACTTCTGTCCTTCCAACAGGGTCCAAGCTTCACTTCCATATGTAAGAGTTGGTATCACAATACTGTCATGTAACAACTTTTTCATTTCCATGCTCACTTCCCTGTTTCTTATCACTGCTTTCAACGAACCAGAAACCTTCCTTCCCTGCTGTACCCTTTCGAGCACTGCACCCTCCAGACTTCCATCCTTACTCATCACACTGCCCAAGTACTTAAATTCACTCACATTCTCCATATCCTTCCCATTCAATCTCACTATACATTCACTGGCTTCACTTCTCTCGAAGACCATCACTTTACTCTTCCCTACATTCACCTTTAGATTCCGTTTCTTACACACTCTCCCAAACTCATCTACCAAGTCTTGCAGCTCACCTTCGTCTTCACTCAACAACACAGTATCATCTGCAAACAACAGTACAGGGAGTTTCCAAACACTGCCCTCTCTCACTAGGGCCGCTCCAACATCCACTGCCCGACCTTGTATCTCTTTTATAACCCCATCCATGTACAGATTGAACAACAATGGAGACATGACACATCCTTGTTTCAATCCAACCTTCAAATGGAAAGATTCACTCAGTTTGCCATCCACATGCACTGCAGCCTTAGCACCCTCATACATACTCTTCACTGCCTTCAACAACTTCCCATCCACTCCATATATTCTTAATACCTTCCACAAACCTTGTCTATCCACCCTGTCATATGCTTTCTCCAGATCCATGAAGGCTGCATACAACTTCTTGCCATTCTCTAGAAACTTTTCCACTAAGGATCTAAGAATGAATATCTGGTCTACACAACCTCTTCCCTTCCTAAAACCTCCTTGTTCTTCTCCAACTAATTCCTCTGTAATTTCCCTAACTCTGTCAATAAGTATCCTACCATATACATTTCCTATTACACTGAGAAGGCAAATGCCACTATGATTACCACACACTGCTTTTTCCCCTTTTCCTTTGTGCAGAGGAATAATTATACCTGACTTCCAATCCCCCGGGACTCTACCCTCCTCCCAAGCCAATCTGCACACCTTCCACATCCATTCCATTACTATCTCTCCCCCATGCTTCAGCATTTCACCACACACTCCATCAATTCCTGGGCCTTTCCCCATTTTAACTTTCTTCATTGCTTCCACCACTTCCATCCTACTGATTTCTTCCTCTCTTCTCACAACCTTCCTTCTCCCTGCCATTCCCCAGCCACTTATACTTGCATTACTTTCATTCTCTATGTTCAACAGTTCATTAAAGTGTTCTCTCCAACTGTTTACTTTTTCTCCCTTCTCCACTAGTAATCTACCATTTTTATCTTTCACACCCCTACTGACTTCATTGGCACCATGTCTAGCTCTCTTTACCTCCTTCCAGAACGTTTTCTTACATTCTCTCCACTTTGCACTGAAATTCCTTCCAAATTCCTCATCCACTCTCTTCTTACTCTCTCTTACTAATCTTTTCAGCTCTCTCCTCCTCAATACATAAAACTCTCTCGTCCGTCTCTCAGCTTCTTCGACGCCCCTGTTCCTCATCCACTCATTATATGCTTTCTTCTTTTGTGCCACAGCCTCTTTCACCTCTTCAGTCCACCATGCTGTTCCCTGAACCCCCTTTTGTCTTCTCTTCACCCCATACACCACCTCACACACTGCACAGATTTTTTCTGTGAATACCTTGCACACATGTTTAACGTCCCCCATCTGCTTGAATCTATATTTACCCAATCACTCCTCCACTTCCCTTATAAATTCAGCCTTTATTCCATTCTCTTGTAACTTTTCTACCCTCCTTGTAACAAATACTTCCTCCTGTCCTTCCCTTCTTCTCTTCCTCCATCTTGTTTGGATTCTGATTCTGGCCACCACCAAGTGGTGGTCAGAAAGTCCACTCCCCCAACCTCTATATACTCTTGCATCCATTATACATCTTCTCATCCTTTCATCCACACACACATAGTCAATCATTGCCTTCCGTTCATTCATTCCACCGTCCTCTCTTCTCACCACTCGCCATGTATACCTATGGATCATTTTGTGCCTGAAGAGGGTATTAGCTACCACCAACCCCCTCCCAGCACAAATGTCCACTAAAGCACTGCCATTCTCATCCATCTCTGCAGGCACACCCCACTCACCAACCACTCCATCCACCTTCTCATTCCATACTTTTCCATTCATATCTCCAATCAGAAACACTCTCTCATTCCTTTCAAATTTTTCCAAAAGATGTGTGCATATTGGAATCATTAGCCTATTCGCATGCATATCCCTCCCCGTTATATTGCACGTGTCTACTCCATTTTCTGCAGTTCCCACAGAAGGTCCATTCTCTTTCCATCACCCTAGAATAAAAGAAAACAAAAAAGCTTGATTGATCACTCTAATGGAGGTCTTACAAATGCTGCCACTCTTACATTTTGACTAGGGAGGTTGCCGTTTTTTCGACATAATTTCAGTAAAAAAAAAAAAAAAGGTGATATGATTCCTACCAAAAATGAGTTACTGGTTGTATGTGCGAACATAGAATGATGATTGAAGTTATATTTGAGACCTACTTCATTAGCCAAACTCCATGGGTTTTTCTTTTTTCTTTTCCGTTTTTTTTTTTTTCAAAATGAGTACGCATTGGAGAAAGTGCGTTCAGAATGGCGAGTTTAACCTAAAATGCAATGCACAGTTTCAACTTTAACATGCAGTAAGAGACACATGTTTTTTTCTCCTTAGAATCTCCTGATACAATACAAAAAACTATAATGATGTAAAATGAGAAGTTTAACCTCTTCAGTATGAAAGGGCTCTCCCAAGCTATGGATATCACATCATTTGAAAGTAGCAAGAAAAATAAAATATAGTAACACAGTCATCATAGTAAAGGAGCTATGAGAGATTGTTTCTAACCCTTTAACTATGAGGAGTAAAAACTGACAAATGGTATAGGGGATGTGGCACAAACTGTCAAACTATGAGCTAACTTGTAGTACCACAGGGTATGTTACAATAAGTCCTAAGTGTGCTGTAAATTTATACTCACTAACGTATGACTTGAAGGTTTGTTAGAAGACGTACTGTCACCCGTTCTCTGCTCATCAGCCATGTTGGATATTGTTCTTCATGAAAACTGCTAGTGCATGACTGAAAAAGCAAAACAATACATAGATGTTGTTGCTCCTGACTATCTGGTCAAGCAGATCAATCAACTACAAGTAAGCAAATGCCCCTATAGGGCTATCCTGTGCAAAGGAACCAAAGCTTTCCTGCAGTATACAGCACCTCACCACGACGAGACAGGGAGGAGTGTGGAGGCTTGGTTCCAGATGGATGCTGCATCAGAATCTCTATAACCAGTTGACAGGGGCTCCAAAGTAGGCTCCACATAACCCATTTTATGGCTATATGGTTGCCATCTATCCTGTAAATAGTTCCCTTGGTTACAGGAAAACCATTAGGTTTGCCATTTAATGTTGAGTTACCTGAAGCAGAAAGAAGGGTAGCTAATAGAAAGTGACATGAAGGATGGGAGAAATAGGATGAGAGGTAGGCAGAATCAGAAAAAGCATAATAAAAGTGAAAGGATGATGGCTGCCATCACCTACCACCAAAGTCTACACTAGATAACAGAAACCTGTCTACTAAAGTACCATTTCTAACCTGGCTGATTTGCTAGACTTTCCCTACTTTCAATACCAGCTACATAAGTTGTGATATTCTGGAACACATATAGGTACAGTGAAGTCGCCTATGGAGAATGCTTCTATGCCACAGTTTTCTATGACACAGCAAGGTGCCAGACCCCCCAAAACGAACCATGCGCATAAACTATACCTATGGCGTGGGCGCGGCAAGGTTTGAAATGTGCGGGCAAATTCCCCTGGCAGCCAGAGAGTGAATGTCAGCCCTAGCCCGCCACTCAAACCCCACCCAGTGTAGCCAGATCGCTTGTTGTCTGCTCACCCTCCCATTTTTTGTGCCTACTGTTACGTGTAATACATGTAATGACTGACTGCTTGATTGTGTGCATGTGTAAAGTGTGGAAAAATGGGGAAAATTGGGGTGAAAAGGGGGACTGTGAGGAAATGTCCAGGAACCCCCCCCCACTCTCTCTCTCTCACTTTTATTTGCTTATTTATTTGTGCATTCCTTCTACCAAATAAATATGTTTTATGAATTTATATCATATTGCATTCAATACTTTCTGTGGGATGTTTGCGAAAATTACATTTTGGGAAAATTTCTCTGGTTGTCCTCCATTTTCTCCCATAGCCTACGTGAGCGCTAACTACTTCCAGCATTCATATGTCACTGTGCAGTTAGTATTTGACATGTGGAAATGAAATGTGCACTTGCTGGTGTGTAAAAATCAACCACTTCAAATAACAAAGTAAAAAATTTAGCTTCCTGAAAGTTGAAAAATCGACCATTAATTGCATTCTGAGGGATAGACAGGGTGGAGGAATTGTGTACCTTAGGGGTTAAAAGATTCAGCAGAAGAGAGTTGTCTCACTGACAATGGCAATCTATTATATAATCTAGGGGCTCTATACACAAAAGAGCGATCAGAGAAAGATGACTGGTGAATGGCTTAAGGCTTGTCATGATCCAAGGAATCATCTTCACTATGTAACATCACACGTGGGAGTGCCGATGGGAGTTTTAACAATTCAGCAAGAAACTTTGGTTCACCACACTTAAGAAGCTTGAATGTAATAAGACATAGTTTAAATTCAATTTTAGCCTTCACTGTAACCAATACAGCTCAATTAGGAATGAGGTAGTCGAGGTTATCGGGGGGAGACCAAAGATAGGTCATGCTGTCCTGTTCAACACAGACTGAACTTTTGTTAGTATATTACTTGGAAGACCAATCCACAGAGAATGACAGGAATCAACACGAGACAAGACTTCTGCATGGACCAATGTTGAGAGGCAACGTCTATTCAGGAATTTTCACACACAGTAAAGATTTTTTATTTGTAAGTTACACCCTCTGATAACTTAATAAGTTCTTTGTAATTTAATTCTGAATTAAAATAAACACCCAGATTTCGAACAGAACTGACTGGATGAAGCTGTGACACCAATGTCCAGAGCCAGGGCATTATCTGTGTATCACCTCTTCTGTTTCCTCTCATGATGATGATCTCAGCTTTAACATCATTCAACTTAAGTTTCCTCATAGCCATCGAAATCTTAATATCAAACAACAGAGATTCAAGCTTAGTCTTAGTAACTATCGTTGATATTTGACAAACATAGAGCTGGGTGTTGTCAGCAGAAAAATGACAGGACACGTCATCAGCATCAAGTAAAGACGATAAACTACTTGTGTAGATTGTAAATAGAATTGGACCCAAAACTGATCCTTGAGGAGCTAAAAATAGAAGAGGAGCAGAATCAGAACTAGCATAATCAACAAACACTTGCTAAGATCTGTACAACAGATACGACTGAAGGAGCAAAAGAGCAATATCATGAACACTATAAAAATACAAATCATCCATCAATAGTTTATGATCTACTGTGTCAAAAGCTGCAGACAGATCCAACAGAATTAGGAGAGAGGACATCCCACTACAGGTGTTTGCCACCAAGTCACTATGAATAGTTGTTAATGCAGTTTCAGTTGAATGGTATATTCCATATGCTGACTGAACAACAGGAGTAACTCTGTTATGTTCCTGTAGCGGTAAGAGTTGATCAAGTATGGCCCGCTCAATAATCTTGGATGAGAAAGACAGGTTAGAGACAGGACGATAATTTGTCATGCTCTCGACATCAAGGTCAGGTTTCTTAAGCTGGGGCCTAAGCAAAGCACTTTTCTCAGACTGCACAAAATTTCTTTCTAAGAAGCATCTGCTTCTTATGTTGTAGATAAAGTCTGCTGCATGCTCATACACACCAAGCAGTTGTGACAAGTTAGACAGCTCATGGTGTAAAAAAGGAAGTAAAATCAGAAGCCAATTGGGCACCAGATACAAAAGTTGGTTTAACAATTATATTCCTCTGACCAACCAAATTGTTTACAAGTGCAGACAGTTTTTTATCACCACCACATGAATCAACTATCTTTTGATAATATCTTGCCTTATGGGCTTTTAAATTGCGAACAACTGCTCTTCTCGCACAAACATAACGCAAACTATTTAATTCGGTCCGTTGGAAACACCACTCACGTTCTGCCTTTCTATGTTGTCTACGCAAAGAATTAATGGATGGACCACACCATGCAGAATTGTCACATAGCCTACAATGATTGTTTTTACTGCCTTAGGGCAATAATGCTCAACAACTGTCCTAAGCTCATTGTTATATATATAAGCCAATTCATCAGAAAAAAGATCTGAAGAATAAATGCAGTTTAAATGCTGATCAGTTTCATGACACATCGTGGCAGTCAACGTTCCTGTAATTTCTGAACCTGATGACCTTTTTATAGGAAGGGGATTTCGGGATATCAAAACTAAAAGTGAGCAGAGCATGGTCAGAGATGATGAGGGTCAACTGAATCAACCTCCACATCAGAAATGTGCCTGCAACCAACAGGGGACAAGATCAAGTCAAGGACATGTCCTGAGACATGAGTAGCATCACTCACATGATTGAAAAAAACTCAAGTATGATTTAACACATGTATTAAGTGGTATGGGCGATGATGAGGTAGTGGTTCAGGGAGGGGATTTAAATGGTTATGTGGGTGAAGCAGCTCAAGGTTATGAAGGAGTCCATGGAGGATGTGCATATGGTGTGAGGAATGCAGAAGGGGAAAGAATACTCGAGTTTGGGGAGGCTATGGACATGATTGTGTGCAACACACATTTTAGAAAAAGAATGAGTCGGTTGATTACGTACAAGTCCGGGGGAAATAGTAGTCAGATAGATTATTTTCTGGTCAGGAGGGCTGACAGGAGGTTAGTGAGGGATGTTAAAGTTATAGGAAGTGAGGAGTAAACTGTTGATTTGTGACATGGCACTTAAGGAATGAGTGATGAGAAGGAGGACATATGTACCTAGGAGGAAAATATGGAAGCTGGGAAACCAATCAGTAAGGGATGCCTTTTATAGTGAGATGAGGAGAGTGGTGGCTGAACAGGGAGCCATAGATAGAGGCGTTATATGAACAGTATAGAGCCCTTAAGAACAACCTCTTGAGAGTTATCGATGCAATATGCGGTTGGACAAGAGGCCCACCAAGACATAAAGTAACTTGGTGGTGGGATGAGGGTGTAGAAGCCACAGTTAAGGAGAAAAGAAGGCTTTTCCGGGAATGGAAGACCGGTGGTAACAGGGAGTACTTGGCTGCTAAGCGCAGGGCTAGAAGAGAGGTATACAGGGCGAAGTCTGAGTCACAGAGACTTTTACTTGATAATCTAAATCATGGAGAAAGGAAAAATATGATTTTTAGCGTGGCAAATCAGGTGAAGAGGGATAATCGGGACACTGTAGGTGAGCAGCATGTGAAGAATGATGAAGAAAGGGTAGTCGTGAACAGTGGGGATATTAAAGATGCATGGAGAGAGCATTATAGCGGGTTGTTAAATGAGGAGTTTGATTGGGATAGGGAAGGCTTGAAGCCAGCAGATCCAGTGTTTGGCCCTTGGCCTTTGATTGACGCTGCTACTGTGAGTGAGGCAATAGACAGGATGCGGGTGGGGAAGGCGGCAGGTGTGTCTGGGTTGACCGCTGAAATGTTGAAGGCCTCAGGAGATACTGGGGTGAGGTTAGTCACTGACCTGAAAAACATGATTATATATGAGTGTGTTATCCCAGATGATTGGCTGAAGAGTGTAATTGTAAATGTGTACAAAGGGAAGGGTGATGCCCTGGAAGAGGGAAATTACAGAGGTATAAAGCTCTTAGATAAGATAATGAAAGCAATGGAGAGAGTTCTAGAAGGTATGATTACAGAAAGAGTGAATATCGATGAGATGCAGTTTGGGTTTATGCCAAGCAGGGGGACCACTGATCCATATTCATTGTTCGACAGCTTCAGGAGAAATATATTGGAAAGAAAAGGGAATTGTATTTTGTTTTTGTTGATTTGGAAAAGGCTTTTGATAGAGTCCCTAGAGAGGTGGTGAAGTGGGCAATGAGAAAGCTAGGGTTGGAAGAGTGGCTGGTTAGGGTGGTTATGGCCATGTACGTGAGTGCTCGCACCCAGGTAAGAGTGAATGGAGTTTTGAGTGATGAGTTTTCCGTGAATGTTGGTGTGCATCAGGGGTCAGTTTTGAGTCCTTTGTTATTTATCATGGTGCTTGAAGCCCTCTCACGTGACTTCAGCGATGGACTCCCATGGGAGGTGTTGTATGCTGATGATTAGGTGTTCATTGCAGAGAATGAAAAGGAGGTGGAGGAAAGATTTAAGAAGTGGAGAGATGGTATGGGGCACAAGGGCTTAAGGGTAAATGCAGATAAAACAAAAGTGATGAGATCTAGGGTTGGTGGCAGTACAATCAGTTGAGAGGAAGAGTGGCCATGTGCAGTTTGCCACAAGGGTGTGGGAAGTAATTCCATCTTGTGTAGTGTTTGTGATAAATGGGTGCACAAGAGATGTAGTGGTATCAGAGGTAGACTGCGAGATAATGCTGATTTCATGTGTGCGGCGTGTAGGGGAGAGCAGGTGGAGATTGTCAGGCGTGAGAGGGTTGAACTTGCTGGTGAGTCTCTTGAATGTGTGGAGGAGTTTTGTTATTTGGGAGACATGTTATGTGCCGGGGGTGGGGCTGGAGTTAGCTCAGTTGCTAGGGTGAGAAGTGGTTGGAAGAAGTTCAGGGTGCTGTTAACTCTACTGACATTGAGGGGACTCTCCTTACGTGCTAAGGGGTCTTTGTATGCAGCATGTGTTAGGAGTGTGATGCTGCATGGTAGTGAGACCTGGGCAGTAAAGGAAGAGGATATTCACAGGTTTAAACGTAAAGAAATGACAATGATTAGGTGGATGTGAAGTACGTCCCTGCGTGCAAGGCCTGGGGGGGCTGGGTTTACGATGGAAGAGTTGAGAGGTAGGATGGGACTGGAGTGTATTGGTGTTGTGATGAGGAGGGGTAGGCTGAGGTGGTTTGAACATGTGGAGAGGATGGGGGATGATAATTGGGTGCAGAGGGTGAGAAGTGTTAATACTGGGGGAGGGGTTGGGAGGGACAGACCGAGAAAGACATGGGACGAGGTCATTAAGTGTGACTTAAGGGTTAAGGGACTAACCAGGGTGGCTGCCAAAGATCGAGCAGCATGAAGAGCCGCCATTAGGTGACCAAGGCCGACGCATGCAAGCATGTTGGAGCCTTCAAAAACGAAACGAAACTAAACAAATAACTCAAGTACTTCTGAAGAAAATGGTTTTGACTCTGGACTGTCAATCCAATAATTGGTATCACCACAAACAAGAAGTCCTCCAGATTTAAGAGAAAAAACTTGAAGAAATTGCCCAAACTCCTCCATAAAACCTTGGTCTGTGCCTGGATGACCTGGTCGACAGACAATTGCAATTCTGATGGTATTCTGATGGAAATTTATTAACACTTCCATAAACTGAAATGAAGGTGGGGTCAGGCCTGAATCTATGAGAGAATGTTTGCAAGTGTTGCTGAGTAGAAGTGCCACACCTTCTCCCGGACAGTCAGCAGTGGGCCTGGGAATACTTAAAATAGAATGTGTCTTTGGCGAAGGACTACGAATAATATTAATATCAGACTCATACAACCAGGTATCAATCAAGCACAAAATGTCAAGCTCGTGCTGATTTAGAGCTTCATTAATATGGTCTATCTTATTACAGATGGCACATATATTTAAAAGACCCATCCTTAACTGGTTCAAGAGGGATGTAGTCAGTTTTCTGAATAGCTGAAACTGGCATTTTCAATCAAGCTACTCCTATGAGAAACCATAATTGGACAGTCTCTACTTGATGCAATATGGGCAGCTGACTGTGAATTAGAATTGGCTTCTTGATGTCTTAAGGACGAGCAGTTGATGCATTTGGGAGAATTTCTGTACTACAATCCTTAGAGTTATGGGCCCCAGCACAAAAAACACATTTAGGTTCATCATTTTTTTTTAGAACACCTCTCAGATGTATGACCAAAACCCTGACACTGATGACACTATGTAACCCAGAGTCTGTCAAAAGCACAGCATCTTGTAAGATCCACATAGATATTGTTGCCCTGTTCTATGATGGAAGATCTCACCTCTGGTGACATCTTCAAGACAGCAATTTTTGTGTCATTCTTTGCTCTTGTAAAGAGCAGGATGAGGGTGCAACCTGAATCAATGAGCATCTTAATTTTACTGTTTTTATTCACAATATTAGGGATGATGTCAAAGTCACCCAAGAAAGAGAAAAGGCCCACCACGGTCATTTTTGGCAGCAATTTCTTTGGCTCTGATATGCAGAAAGTGCCACCAGAGCCAAAATGATCTTTCAGTATCCCTGCCACTTCACTTTTGGCTTTGGCTGATGCAAACTTCATTACTATCCTACCAGCCTTGGTCGTAAGGCAGCTCTCAACTGGTACAGAGTCAAGTACACTTCTGATGTCTTCTGGTCCCATTTGACTCATCGGAGCATCAGTACCTCTCTTTGGTTTTACGATCAGTACCTGTCAACTACAAATGGTTTTTTTCAGGCAATTAGCACTGATCTCAACCACACCCCTAGTCAGATCCTTCCCCTCCCCCACAAAAGACCCCCGAACAGCATCCGCAAATGACTTGGCCTGGTCATGGGTGACAGCCATGGGTGATGAGACCTTGGTCTCCAGTGCCTCTAGTCTCTTTGAAACATCTCTGATAGCCTGAAAGATTGGCCCAACAATCCAATCTTCCAGCTCCTTCTTAGTGGCTCTACTTTCTCCACCAGTCAAGACCTCATCCTCCGATGCAACACATTGGCTGCACAGCTAGCGAAAGCCCAGCTGGTCGCTCTTCTTCATAAATGGATAATTAGCATCCATATTTTCACATGCCAAATGAACCCACTCACTGCAGTAGGCACACTTCAGTGTTTGTGCACTTTTTGCTACAGACCTACTGCAGTGAGTGCACTGGTGTTGTTTGCTCATGGTTGGAAAAAAAAAAGGAAAAAAATAACAACAAAAAGTATATACAGTACAATACAATATTACCCAGGATAAACCTGGGTAGTGCCACCCCCATTTGTGTCACCCTAATTTGGAGGGGGGGGGGGGAAGAAGAAGAAGGATTAATTGTAGGGAGGAGGTCAAGTATGTTGGAACTCTCTCCAAGGCAGTCAGGGATACAGGTAGGGTGCTGTACAATCTGCACTAGGTCTTTAGGGATAGAAAAGATATAAGCTTGTTCACCAGGTGGATCAGTGAAAGGCAAAGAGTGCCAAAGGTGGTGGTGAACATTGAAATCTCGTAGAATGGAGATTTCAGAGAAAGGAGAAACAGATAGGATGTGTTCCATCACAGAAGTATGATAGTTGAAGAAATTTTAAGAGTCAGTAGAATTAGGAGATAAGTAACCAGCACAGATATACTTAGTCAGAGAACAACAGGAAAGCCACAGCCAAAGAGTAAAGAATTAAGAAAAATCAAGTTCAGGAACACGAGAGCAAGACAGCCGTTGTTTACATATACACAACTGCCACCTTTGGCTTTGACATGAGTACAGAGAAAGTAGCAGGATACAGAGAAAGGTTTGCTATCAGTTGCCTCAGACAACTGAGTCTCAGTTAAGAAGAGAAGGTGAGGTTTATAGGAGTGATGGTGCTCAACAGAGAGAAAATTAGAGGAAAGGCAGTGAATAGTAAACAGCACAGATATACTTAATCGGAGAACATCAGGAAAGCTGCAGCCAGAGAGTAAAGAATTAAGGAAAATCAAGCTCAGGAACACAGAGCAAGATAAGCCATTCTACATATACACAACTGCCACCTTTGGCTTTGAAATGAGTACAGAGAAGGTAGGAGGATACAAAGGAGGGTTTGTTATCAGTTGCCTCAGACAACTGAGTCTCAGTTAAGAAGAGAAGGTGAGGTTTGGGGAGTGATGGTGCTCAACAAAGAGAAAATTAGAGGAAAGGCATTGAATGTTGCAGAAATTAAGAACTGAGTTAGACAGTGGTTCTGGGCAACTCACTGAGTCGTCACTGGGAGAGGGGCGGATGGGGGAGGCATTTATGGTCCCCTCCCCCCCAGTCCCCCAAGTCTCAGTTATTATACATCATTTTGGTTTAAATCTGGAATAGGAAGTGTAGTGTGTAATGTGCATGTAGTTTGGTGCTGACAGTTAGAGAAACTTGTATTGGAGAGCATGCTGGCCTACTCTGTGTGTTACTGAAACACTGAAGAAGTGCAGCAAAGGGGGATGGTCAGAAACTAGTCCCATGGGCTGATGAAATAGGAGCTCCAGCTCTCCCTGTCATCAGCTTTCCATCTACCTTGGGAGTACTGCCCTGCTCGACTGGTGCTACAGTCAACTCCCTGGCAAAATTCAGATGAATTCACTGTAGTCAATGATTTCTAAGTCACTGGCAAAGTGCTGAATCTGAAACTGGTTGTTATTTTGACTGGTAGCTACCAGCAGCTGAAAATTTAACCAAGTGGTGTGTTTGTAAACATGGAGAATTGAATGACTAGACAATATTCCCAGGTTTAAATGGTCTGAATTACTCTGAACTGTTTAACATCCGAATAGGCTACCATGACTGTTTTAGTTGCTCATGTCTGTATAACTTTACTACTGATGAATATTTACCAGGTGCTGGTAAAAACTGTACCACATGGAGTCGGTAAATGGAAATTTAATGTTTTTTTACAATGTCATGATCTTCAGGAAAGTAATATTAGCACAGTATGCAACACAGATAGTTATCTGATTATTTAAGACTATAAAACGCGTAGTGGGAAAAATAAGATAAAGTGCAGTTCGCTAGCGCAGTGCACGAATTGCATAGTACATGAGTAACCAAAAATCATAACCATAAAACTTGGAATGTGCGAGTTTATCCCACAATACGCGAGGCTGAGGGAAGGAGTGGCCCAAAACCATTGTTTTCCCAAACTATGCGCCCACCCCACCCCCACACGACACGCCCAACCTGATAGAGATGAACAGAACTTCCCGGGCATTCTACTGCACAGCATGAGTGTGGGGTGAGGGGTCGTGCCATCACAGTCAAGACTCGTGCACCGTGAGAATACGCTCTCTCAGGTTTCCCTGTTGTGTACTAGGGACGGCTGTTTTATCATTCTCTCTGCTGCTCTGCCTCTTCTCAGTACCAAGACTCCACCACCATGAGTGAAGAAACTCCTGATGCAAACCACCAAGATGGAGATAATCAGGAGAAAAGAGAAGGGGCAAGGGAACTCTGCTATCATCAAAGCCATGGACCTGACAGGATCTACAGTGAGGACTGCTTGGAAAAACTAGGAGGCCATCAAGAGGCTCGTGAAGACGTACGGGGCATCAGAGCTAGATGGCTGTTCCCGCATGGGTAATCATGCAATAATTCTGATGGAGAGATACCTTGCCACCTTCATTATGGGAAAGGAGAAGGAAGGTGTGCCACTTAACAGCAGATACATCTGGGACCAAGCCACACTCTTTTACAAGGCAACATCTCGCAAGTCATCTGTGGACAAACCTTTCAAGGCATCAGTTGGATGGCTGCACCATTTTTTACAATGCAAGGATCTTCGTCACATCAAACTGTCAGGTGAACGAGCTTCTGCTGATAAGGTAGCTGCAAGAGAGTATCCTGGAATATTAAGGGCAATCACTGAAGGGCAGTGTTTGGAAACTCCCTGTACTGTTGTTTGCAGATGATACTGTGTTGTTGGGTGAAGACGAAGGTGAGCTGCAAGGCTTGATGGATGAGTTTGGGAAAGTGTGTAAGAAACGGAATCTAAAGGTGAATGTGGGGAAGAGTAAAGTGATGGTCTTCAAGAGAAGTGAAGCCAGTGAGTGTACAGTGAGATTGGATGGGAAGGAAATGGAGAATGTGAGTGAATTTAAGTACTTGGGCAGTGTGATGAGTAAGGATGGTAGTCTGGAGGGTGAAGTGCTCGAAAGGGTACAGCAGGGAAGGAAGGTTGCTGGTTCGTTGAAAGCAGTAATAAGAAACAGGGAGGTGAGCATGGAAGTGAAAAAGTTGTTACATGACGGTATTGTGATACCGACTCTGACATATGGAAGTGAAGCTTGGACCCTGTTGGAAGGACAGAAGTCAAGAGTGAGAGCAGTGGAAATGAGTTATTTGAGAGGAGCATGTGGAGTCACATGGAGAGACAGACTAACAAATGAGGAAGTGAAGGAGCGTTGTGGTGTGGTTGAGGACGTGATGGGAAGCGTTAGGAGAAACACGTTAAGGTGGTTTGGGCATGTGGAGAGGATGGAGAGTGAAAGATTGACGAGGAGAGTGTATGTGAGTGAGGTGGAGGGGGCGAGAGGGAGGGGGAGGCCGAGGATGAGATGGAGGGATGGAGTGGAGAGGTATATGAGAGAGGGGGGTGTGAGTTGGGTGCGTGGTAGTGAAATGGCAGGGGACAGAGTGACATGGAGGCGATTTGTTTGTGGCCACCCCGTTTGGGATTGAGGCGTCTGGCAAAAGATAGATAGATAGACAGAAGAAGGACCGTACACCAAGGACCAGATTTACAACTTCGATGAGACAGGGTTATATTACAAGTCAATGCCAAAATCAACCTACATCGCAAAGGAACAGAAGCAAGCCCTTGGTTGCAAGCTGGACAAGTCAAAGATGACAGTCATGCTGAATGTCAACCTGTCAGGGAGCCACAAGGTGCGGCCTGTTGTCAAACACACAGCTTCACATTGCAGATGCTACAAAAAACTTACTAATACGGATGCAAGTGGCGTGTACTGGTACAAGTCTGCTAACGGCTGGATGACTGGCAACATCACGGCTCAGTGGCTGATGAAACACTGCATCCCGGATGCCAGGGCAAAGTGTCAGAAACTTGGCATCCCTCGCTATTGTTGCCTGACAATGCACCAAGTCGCCCACCCTACCTCAAAGATCTTCACAAGGACTGTTGTGTTGTTTTTCTGCCACCTAGGACGATGTCACTCATGCAGCCACTGGATCAAGAACTGATTGCCACTGTGAAACAGTTTTACCACCAACAGGTGTGTGGATACCTAAGCAGGAAGACTGATACTCATGTGGAGCTTCATGCCCTAGAAGAAGACAACGACTTAGATATAGACGACACAACAGAACCCACACCATCCCCACCAATAGTTGAACCACCACCCGCCTCAGTCAAGAAGTCTGTTGTGGCATTTTGGCAGGGTATTTTAGTAAAGGATGCAACTGACTTCATCCTACACGCCTGGGATGTGATAATCCTTGTAACGGTGACCCATGCATGGCGACTGTGCCTCACTTATATACGAACCACGGGACGGCCATTCAACCTCTGGTGGAGGCTGAGGCAGCCACATTGACAGCAGCACAAGCTGTACCAGGTTTTGAGGACATAACATAGGCAGACATACGAGAGGCACACACTGCTACTGTGGAACAGCCTCCCCAGGAAGTATTGCATCAGGTAGATGAGGCTGACGCTGAGCCCGAGGCCAGGTAGAGGAGTCAGCTAGAGGAGACTGGTGTGATGGAGGGCAGCATAGAACTGTCTATGTCAAAGATAAGCAAGATCCTTGTGACAGTGGATAAGCTCAAAGAAGAACTGAAGGAACAGGAAATCTGCCAGCAAAGAAAGGAAGTTGTTCTCATTAATACTGATAAAGCCTTTAGCTTCATCACAGACAGGCACAGGCAAGAAATTAACTGGAGGAAGCAGATACTCATAACAAGTTACACACAGCGGGCTTAAGAAAGTGAAAGTGAGGAACCAGCTACTTCGTCTGATCCAGGACCTGTAAAGGAAGATGATGCAATGTCAGTTGTGTCAACACTGGACTTCGAGGGGTTTTTGGCTGAAGTGAATGAGTTAGAGGCTTGTGGGAAGGTGCTCAAGTGGAGTCTAGTTATGAGGAGGAAAGTGTTGGTGTGGTGGGTGGTGCTTTGGGCGGTGCGGCTGTGGTACCTTAAGTGTGTTGCCCCGCCTCGGAACCCCTGCTATTTAAGTCCATCAGGCCTGTTGTCTACTGTTTTTAAGGTGAATGACCATATTATTGTTAATTTAGCTATAGTTGTAGTTAAAATTTTTCCTTTATAATGTTTTAAGATTAATAAAATATCAAGGTTGGCGAGGTGAGAGTGTGAGAGAATGGGAATATGGATGGGGTATATGCGCGGGAGTGGGTGAGAATGAGAGGGCGAAAGAGGGAGTGTGTATTGTTGTGAGCAACAGGTGGAAGGAAAATGTAAGAGAGTATGGATCAGTTGGGTCAAGGATTGTGTGGGTAAGAGTGAAAGTTGGACTACAAATGTGGGCAATTGTGTGCGTGTATGCGCCAACGCAAGATCGTGTAAGTAGAGTGAGAGAAGAGTTTTGGACAAATGTGGAAGCCTGCTTGGAAAAGTTTGAAAGGAATGAGAGAGTGTTTCTGATTGGAGATATGAATGGAAA
>JAGKTI010010477.1:623-28420 GCA_018397915.1 Birgus latro
TTCAAAATGGTAAGTAAAAGGAATATACAATTACTGTATATATTAAATGACACGAACATAACTAACATAAAAGGGTAAATACAGTTGAATTGTTACTTTGTTATTTTGATAAAGGTTTTACACGGCTGACTGGCTCTGACCAACTGGTAACTTATCTTTGACATTACTGCCACTTGCCAAGTTTGTGCTGCAACACCACCATAATACTGCACTTTAATACATTAAATCCAATACAGTATATAATCTCTATTCAAAAGACCATCTTCTTCACTCCGACATTTTTTAAATAAATAAAACTAGCCAGGCCTGTCTCAGCACTCGACTTCTCTACATATGAAACTCGAGAAGAAAAGTTGGACAAACTCTGAAGCATACTATCACCATTACAACTCTTCCTGCTGACTTGTCTGCACACAGGAGGAATATAATATGGCACACAATGTAAAGCTCCACCTAGGTACTCATCAGCAATTTTAAATCATGCACAGGAATGCTTCCTTTTGCTGGTTTTATCTTCGCAAGGCAGTTGCATGTGTTGATAATGCTGCAGTTTGCAACAAATTCTTAATGCTGGTGGTGGTGGCACTATCATAACAGGGGGAGTTGCATCTTAATTTTCCAGTGTTACATCATGGCCGGTGAGGCATTGTGTCTGTTGATGATGTGGCTGTTAAGATTCCCCTTCTGGGTGGCCCTAAAGTCACAGTGGGGGCACCTGAAAGGCTTTTCCCCTGTATGTGCGCGGATGTGTCGACGCAGGAATGCTGGTGCCACAAAATTCTTGCCGCAATATCCACACACGTAGTCCCCATTGCTAGTACGCTGAAACATGTTAGCTGGTGGTGGTGGAATCTGTGGTTGTTGTGGCTGTTGCTGGTGCTGCTGCTGTTGATGCTGCTGTTGCTGTTGCTGCTGCTGCTGCTGCTGCTGTTGCTGCTGCTGTTGCTGCTGCTGCTGTTGTGGCTGAACTGATGCACACATGCCCATTGAGAGGCGAGCTGGTCTTACTGACGTGGGAGGTAATGGTAGAGGCATCTGGGTGGGCAGAGTTATAGCTGCAGCAGTGGACTGGGAGAGCTTCCCTTCATCCCCCACTGGCCAAAAGCACTCCAGCCACTCCACGCCACCCTAGAACAAGAGAAAGGCCTCATGAGCGCTGCTGTGGTGATGGCGATGCAGACTCTTAGGCCAAATACAATGTCCATCTTTTAATACTCTTCACGGAACCATATCACATCACCCAACCTCAGTAATAACAGTCATCATGTCCCTCTTTAGCACTCTTCACCAAATCACTTACAACCAACCACAGTAATGATGAAAAGGTACCTCTGTTCAAACATCCACCCCCAAGTACCAAGTAAAACATACAAACACACACCCAACCAAGGCAAAGTTCACAGACACTGAAAGACGAACCTCCTACATCGATCACTGAAGCAGAACTGCAATAATTGGCAGGACCACAGTCTACCAGTGCCTCTCATCTATGCGTGAGAGGAGCAGTCAGCAAGAGGGAATCACAGCCAGGGTGCTTCAAGAGAATATGTGCCTTGAGGTTTTCTTTTAAGCTGGAGGAGTGTGAGCAGACAGGGCAGTGGAAGGGCTTCTCCCCCGTGTGGGTGCGAACATGGCGGTCTCTGTGGGAGGGTCGGTCAAAGAGCTTGCCACAGTAGGGACAGGGGTATGAGGGTCCTGTGCGGGGCTGGTGCTGGTGATGATGATGATGGTGGTGCTGTTGGAGGGGCAGCGGGGGGAGGACACTCAACATCCCATGTTCCCTCAACGAACCTTCCAGCACAAGGGCAGTCGAGGCCTAGAAGAGAAACGCCATTCAGGGGCCGTCCCGCCTTACCCACCTCTTACCAACAGTTACTCAAACGTACACAGCTTTACTGACACTGACACACAACAAACACTCTGTACAACTTGGGTCAACCTTAGAAAACCTAATTATACTGTAATAATACTGTGCAATGTAACTGTTCCAGCTGCAAACAAGTGGCACCTTTCACACAAGATTTTGTCTAATTTAGCTTTACCTTTCATGCACAATTTTGGCTAGTGACCTGAAAAAGCAATGCACCATGTTCCATGCCATTCACCTTCATTTCCAGGTAAAATGAACTTTCATTCCCAATTTCAGAAAGTAATTAATTTTCAACACTTCTATATGAAGTTTCCAAGTTTCATTATAAATACTAGTATGCTGCTGTTGTTTTTTTTCTTTATAAAATATCAATTCCTTAACACATAAGCTGCAATACTTTTTAAAGAACAAGATTATTTCTAAATACTATTTTCTGAACTCCTTCACAATCAAATTACTGTATATAATTTCCACTGATTTCTTCTACTTACAGATGATTTTATTGTTAAACGATGATTTTTTTCTTTTTCTTTTTTTCTAATGGAGTAAGGCTTTAACCTCCATTATCTTTTTCACCTCAAGGGCAGTCTCCTAAACTGAATACAGTCATAAGGAGAAAGCATGACAAAAATTAAAAATGTCACAAGAACCAATCAGTCTCACCCTGTAATGGATGGAGGGGAGAGGGGAAACAATGCAATGGACAAGAACCCATTTTTTTTCAACCATTCATTCATTTTGTTTGTAAAGGCTCCAACATACTAGTATGCATCCACCTTGGTGACCTAATGGCATCCCTCCATGCTGCTCAATCTCTAGCAGTCCCTCTATATTCAGTCTTTTATCTCTGATGTCACACACTATGACCTTGTCCTAGGTCTTTTTTTGGTCTGCCTTTCCCAATCCTACTCTCAATGTTCATACTTCTCATCCTCACCACCCAGCTGTCGTTCTCCACCCTCTCCACATGCTCAAACCAATTTAATCTACCGTTAAATTCATCAGACACTTGTGTTTCCAAACTTTTTTCTTTTTTGAGACCACAGACATCGCCATGTCTATACAAAGATCCTTCACTACCTTCCCTATTGGGGAGGTAGGTCAATGAAATTGTTTACAGGGCAGAATATTGAGATCTTGAAATGAGATCAAGAGAAGATGAAATTTTTCTGTCCTTACTACACTAGTGATTTCTTGAATTATCCTCCCTAACCTTGTCGAGATTTTATCTCAGGTTACACTTTATGACACAAAAACTTATCTGAATTTTAAACCCTAATGCATAATACCCAGGTTGAACTATACGATCATGAAGAAGCCAAACACAAAAGTCTTGCAACGTTAATCCAGTCTTAAATTTTAAACTTGTCCAAGATGTTTCAGCTTAATCCCAGTGGCCAGCAGAGGACACAAGCTGGTCATGGAGGGATGTAACCTATTGGTACGCAGGATCCATAGTACAGTAAAACCTCAATATAACAGACTTCAGTAGACCGGAATTCGCTTTTATCGGACTCGAGGAGCTACCGGACTAAACCCCTATATATCGGAAAAAGTCCGATATAGCCAGAAAGCAGTCCGGACTGCCTGACAACTTCAGCTGTGTTCACCACAATAAGACAAGTAAAAGACAAGTTTTTCAGTGCACAGTACAGTATTATTATACCATTTGATTAATGTAGTGAAGGTATAACACAGTACAATACTGCAATGGTGGTGAAAACTACCGATGCAATCCGGACTATTGTCTGATATATCGGAAAAAGTCCGGATTAGCTGGGGTAAGTCCAGATGTCGCTTTTATCGGAAAATCGCATATTTCGCACTGGCCTGAGCCCCAATTAGTCCGTTATAGTGAGGTCTTACTGTGATCATGACCTGGTTATTATACGAGATTATAGGCTGTCTTCAAAGTGCCTTTGAAAATTTCATAACACCTCTTCCATAGCAATTCATTCTGCACATTACATCTTTACTCTACACCTTACATCTCAGCACTCTCTGGTATATACACCACATAAATAACATGCTAGGTAATGTTAAGGTGCAATATGCAAAAACAATTGCTAAGGAAGGTGTTACAAAGCCTCTTATGTCACTGATATTACATGCCTATCATGTAAGAAATTGTTATATGCATTACACAGCCTTGTATAGAATATTTCTATACTGTGGCAGTTTCAGAAACTTGAGATAAGAGTATACAACAGGTAAGTTATTGATACATCTGCATACATCCAGAGTTTATTGGCACATGTACAAAAATATACAATATAAACAAAACCCAAGTGAGTCTGACATCAGACAACATGCCACTCAAATATTTACCCTAGCTTCATATTCACAGCTACACTTTGGTTATGCTTTCTGGTGCGAGGATGGCTGGAGTTGAGGGGAAAGTGGCTGGGATTACTGGGGAGAATGGTTGGAAAATTAAATTAAATAGAAGACTGAGGGAAACTTCATAGGATACTGAAGTGAAAGATTAGTTGGACTAGACTTAAAACAGAAGTGCATGAAAGATTAGGGTGATGGGGGTTGGCACTGATATCCCTCAAGACCATGGATATAACGAGCATGGCGTCGGACATGGGAGGACTGTGTTGCACGGTAGCGGCATAGGCCACACTTGAAGGGCCTCTCCCCAGTGTGAGTGCGGCGATGCTTGGCCAGGTCACTCTTGTAGCTGAATGTCTTGCTACAGAACTCACAGGCAAGACGGCCGCCAGCCACCCTTGGCGGCTCCTCTGCCGCCACCCCCCCAACGTGACACAAGCTGCCTGACACCGTCGCCAGCGCACTGTGCTGCCTGACTGAGGCTGCACCTACGAGTGGTAACCCGATAACTCCCAGCCAGCTCTACAACAGAAAGCATACAACTTCTGTCAGTCTTAAAACGTACATAGGTATTTGATTTTTAAAGTAAACATAATGACTTAGCACCAGAATCACCAACATCCGTTTCCACAGGAAACTTGACAATAGCCAGTTTTCCACCTAACACCAATAGGTCAAAAATACAGTACTTTGCTTTTACAATAATGGTGAAAACACTCCAAGCAAATAAACTGCCATGACACAGAGAAACCTTTTATAAGTGTGAAATCACAGTTTGAGATGGCTGTGGTGGGGTGAGGTGTTTACGCAGCATGTGTCTTTTTAAATTAGTTCTCTGAGCTGCTCGGTAGAAACACACAGGGCACTGGTAAGGCTTCTCCCCTGTGTGTGTTCTAATGTGTTTACGCCAGTCACCAGCGTACAAGAAGGTCTTAGCACACACTCGGCACCCATAAACAGTCCTGCCCAGGTGGTCTTGAGCCCGGTAGCGCAGGTACGTAGTGTCAGGCTGAGAGGACACGGGGAGACCGCTCATTTCTACGCCCACCATCGAACCTGCCAGCACACCCTAAAAGGAAAGACAGAAAAACAGCCTCTCAATGCTCCCGGTCTTTTTGTTTTTTCCGCTTTATATCATGGCACCATCATAAGCTGTAATGCTGAGGTCTACTTCAAATTTGGTGATGGTTTAAAACAGTCACTCAATGCCCCCGGTCATTTTTTTTTTTTTTTTTTTCGCTTTACATCATGGCACCTTCATCAAAGCTATAATGCTGAGATCAACTTCAAATTTGGTGACAGCTTTAGTTAGATATGTATGGAGACTATCCATCGAGAGGAGGTGGATCATGATTCGTTCTGTGCCGCCGCAAGATGTGGCCGCGCAAGTGAACCTTTTGAGTTGCTCGGTAACTACAGTATGGACACACATACGGCTTCTCTCCTGTGTGTGTTCTAATGTGTTTCCTCAAGTCATTGTTGAACTGAAATGATTTCCCACAATGGTCACACACACGAGACTTCCCTTTGACCTGGATGCTAGCAAGGTCAAGAACTGACGCTCCATTGTTCACTGAATTATTCCAACTGCTGGTCAGTCTCATGTGCTCTGGGAATGCTGCTGACTGACAAGAGTGAGCCGAACTAGGGGGATGGAGGAGATCCATGGGGAGGTCAAAGTTGCCTCTGTCACCCACAATCCCCCCACCACTGGTTCCTAACATCCCCTGGCTGGACCCTGGCTGAACACAAGCGGTAGGAGCAGCAAAACGTAAGCCCTCGCTGACAGCCGCACGCAGCGATGCCACCCGCTGGAGGTGTCGGAGGTGTGTGTGAGCAGAGGGAGGAGGAGGAAGGAGCGGAGATGAGCGATCTGACATGAGCTCCGACCCTGTGGCCTATAAAGAAAGAAACAAGTCTCAGTTGTCGTAGCCTTTTTACTTGTACAACAACACCACCAACATTCACTGTACCACCCTCCCCTATGTGTAGAGCTTCATTCCACAAAAAATCTATCTTGCAATCACCTGAGAAACTTAAATTTCTTTTAAACAGATCGGCTGGTACATCTTCATGTGTCCCCTTTGTGAACTGCAACCATGTGTGCCTTGAGGTGGGAGCGCTGATTGGCCCGGTACCAGCACTTTGGGCAGGCGTAGGGTCGCTCACCAGTATGAATGCGAATGTGTGTTGTCATGTTGAACTTCTTTAGAAAGCTTTTCCCGCAAAACGGGCAAGTGTGTCCTCTGTGATCACTGAAGGCCAGCGAGGCAAAGTTATGGCTGGGAGTCATGGGGTCTATGGCTAGGGTGGAAGATGGGGCGAGGACAGCCCCTTCTGGGGGGAACTCTGAGTCAACCAAGGGGCCGCCGATGGAGACTTCACTGCCTGAGATTCTTTCTTTGGTCAGCCAACCCTAGAAGAGAAGAGAGAGTTCATCTTAGCCGTGCAACTTCCCAAGCTGGTTAAGTTCTGAAGTCTGACGTCACTGGCGACACTATACCACCTTCACACCCCACCTGGTTAAGTGTTTCATTGGTTTTTCATATACACAAAGTACTTCTATTTGTATCTGAACACATACAAATTACCAAAATAAGTGTATAATAAAGTTCAAATCACTAGTAATGTTTTCTCTGTGGGTGGTTGAGTGAGGTATCCACTTTGTGGACTAAGTACAAATGTTTTTTCAAGTGGGTGGACTGATTGCCTCTGTACGGGCACAAATGGCACACATATGGCTTCTCCCCCGTGTGTATCCTCATATGTCGTGTTAAATCACTTTTCTGGAGGAAGGTCTTGTAGCAGATACAGCAGCGTGGCACCAGTCTGAAGGCCTGACCCTCGGCCCCAGGCAGGCCCACCTCACCTGGGGTCAACCTTTGGGCTGGAGGCAGTGGGGGGAGGCCGGCACCAGGGTACGGGGCGCGAGGGGGCCACACCGGAGACGCTGCCTACAAGAGGAAACGCACCGTTACTGCCACAAACACCAACACTCGCAAATACTATAACTGCGAGGGTGCAATCACTATAACAAGAGCCAAGACCAACACACTGAGAACGGGTTGTCACACAAGTCACCACGAAAAAATAAATACAAAACCTATCAATGCAATACAAGATTTTCTTTTCCAGCAGCATTTTAGAAAGTTTCAATGAAGTACATAATACTCTAAACAGTATTCCTGTTTATGTTTCTAAACTCTATTCAAAGTTAACAACCCTCTGTCCCCTAGAAGGTTTACAGATTGTGACCGTCCACATATACTGCATATATTAAAGCCACATATCTGGGAGTATTACCCTGACAAGCAGATACATACCCTACAAGACAGCAGCATAAAGTATTTCAATCCTTATATCATCATTGAGTGCAGTATAAAGTACTGTATTTCAATCCTTATACCATCATTACGTGACTGTCGATACTGTTTTTCACATCAAGCCTAACATCAATACTATATAATACTTTAACAATTTTTTTATATATATTATTTCAATCATCAGAGTGGACAGAAGCAACTTGTGCTTACAATGTCACTTTCTTTAATTTAAATGGCAGTATTACACTGTCTCTCATCTTTCAGCAACAGTGGCATCCATCTTCTCAGTATCTAACATGTCTGCGGTCGAAGGGGATCCCATGCACATCCCTCATGTGTATCTTGAGATTGTACTTGCGTGCTGTGCGGTGGCTGCAGAACTGACAAGAGAATGGCTTCTCTCCAGTGTGAGTCATGACGTGTCGCTGCAACTGGGTGGACGAGCCACAACTCACCGCACACAGGTGGCAACGCAACGCCCCCCCCAGCCACCCTACATCCACACCCTCACCCTACGAACAAGAGAGAACATTGTCTCAGACGCCATAAATCAGTGAGGGTACTCTTTATGTACAACAATGTCTCTGACATCAAAAACAATGTTTTTTCTTGACTTAACACAAGAACTTCTTAGATGCCACTAAAGAGTGAATTCTTCATTTCTTCAATTAAGACTTAGCTGTTCAAATACACACTAACAAGACCGCTAATATTTTGTGAAAAACAATGACACTGGACAAGCAAAAGACCGAGTACTGTACTTGACCTTCATCATTCCAAACTTCTAGGTAGCAAGTTTCATCTCCAAGCCCAAAATGTTTCAAAATGCTTGGCTGGCACACAGTTTAACAGGAACAACCCAGAGCTAATAGAGTACTGCCTTAGAAGGGATATGTGCAACCCACTACTCTTGCAACGAAAGGTCAACAGAAATCCACCAACGTTTTCCTTTCTGCAATTGCAATTAGCGACTCTACAAGATATACTCAAACTCCTACCAACTCTCACATGCTTCATTAACTCCCTCATTCCAGCAGACATCCTCTGTAGTTTATTCTTGCTGTTACCATGAAATTTTTCCTCAACTTAGTTAAGATCTCATACTGAGGAAGTTTATTAAGGATACATGAAACTTCTCCAGTTTGAAATTAGCTGAATAAAACCCTTAGGATGTGGAAAATAAAATGAAATAATATCCCCAAAGTTAAATTAACTGGCAACTTCTCTTATACCGCATCAACAAATGACAGAATATCAAAAATGAATCTGTACACAAACTACCAATAAACCTTCCATTCCAGATTGCACAGCACAGTTGGAACTCCTAATGAAACTACGGTACACCGAGATCATTTCTTTATTAAGTTACAAAATCACATACAATTTCCTTAAGCCTACTTGACTAAGTATTTCAGATTGTACACTTTCTCATATCACAAGAACTCTTCAGTGGTTGGCTGCCATCATATGCACACCTTTATTACCAGTAGCATATGCCATTTAGGAAAAGAATAACCACAGTACAGTACTGTGATAAGTAAGGAAAAACCTACACCCATCAACTGATTCAATCAGCTGGACCCTGGTGAACATTCAGTAAGAATATGAAAGATATACTGCACACACTGTACATTTGTATAAAAATAAATATAAACTTTCTCATTTCTCTTGCACTTAAAGATTCACTCAGATACTTCATACACACCTGGTTTGTGAACATAACATTTACTACACATATTTGGTAATTACTCAAAGATACATGTACTGTAATCACTCACTTTCGGCACTGTTTTAACATACGACTGTATGAGAAGAAAACACTCTGTACTTTGGTTTGTCAATTAAGTTACATAAAATAATTTGGAAAGCGTGGTGCTACAGCAAATCTACTTCAAAATACAATTATCAAAAGAAACTACCTGCACCTAAAAAACAATTCAACGCAAAAACAAGTACCGATACTGGTACTGAACACCGACTGTATCCATGAATAACTATATTCCCCTACATTAGGAGAATTACAAATGCCACTGTTATTCATCTTTCTTATTCATCTTTCAACTCCAAATTAACATAAAACTTGCTTGACTAAAGAAATAAAACTTAATATTTGATAAATTAATGAATAACTTTGCTTGACTATGAAATACGACTCTCATCTTTGGCAGTTTGCTCTCCTTTAATCTAATAATGGATGACCAAAAGATTAGCAGCCCATACTGCAAACCAGTTTTGCAGTAGTAAACAGCTGTGGACAAATTCTGATCCACTTTAATAACAATCAATAACGAGGCAGGGAGCAATGCCTACCCAGTAATGTACTCTTTGCAGTCCATCAAACTGTTTACATATGCTTTCTGAACCCTGCCTCAAACTCATCCTCAGGTGGGAAAAAGAAGTTGGGATGAAATTTCATTACTCTCTGAGTCAAAAGTGGAAATATTTTCTTGTCCGCAACAATACGATGCATCCACTATTAGAGGTGGCCACAACACACGTCCAACCATCAAACATCCAACCTGCCAAATTATCCATTTATCGGACAATTTGGTGCAGGTCCTGGCCACAGGATCTCTAACGGTACCCCATGGACATCACGCATGTGTTTCTTTAGGTTGTACTTGCGTGCCGTGCGGTGGGCGCAGTACTGGCACATAAAGGGCTTCTCCCCAGTGTGAGTCATGACGTGCCGACGCAGGTCATTGGCGGACCCACACTGAATGGAACAGAGGTGGCACCTGAACGCCTGATCCACCCCCAGCCACCCTGCCAACACACACTTGTCCTACAAAGAGAACAGTTGTCTCATACACTGCTTAAACAATGCTACAACAATTCCCATACAGTAAGTTCTCATATGTGCCAAACTCCACACACAACTGTCCTAAAAAGGAGAACAACTGTCTTAGTCTCCAAACACTGTTCAGTGTTGACCACACACTAATAACAATTCCCATACAGCATATCTGCTTCACAAGTGTTCTAAGCCACACACGCTTATATTATAGTTGTCTCAATCTCCAAACATTGTTTACTAAACTATGACAAAATACCCACACAGTAAATCCCCTCAGTGCCCTAAGCCAAATACACTTGTCGTACAAAGGGACCTATTCTGAATCTCCACACACTGGAATGCACTGTAACACTTCCCATACATTCATTTACTGAAGGAGGGGGAGGGGGGAATATCCAACCCTTGCAACATATGGCAGCCACCTCAGATAGATAAAATAGAGCAGCAAATTATCAAGAATACCATCAGTGTACGGCAGTTTGTCATAAGTAAATCTCTAACAAGTTTGTTATTACTTAATTTTTACCCTCGACTCCATTGTAAATTACAGAAAAATTAACTGTTTAAAAGTGCCATGTTTGTTTACTATTAAAATTTGCCAGTTTCCTCCAAATTACAACAATAATTTCATTTGTGATGTAGAACACAACCATGGCAAAAACAACTTCTATCTGGTATTAATAAGATTACCAATTAAAGGCTAAGCAACTTTTACTAAGATCAACAACACTGCCAGAATGTGTGAAAAATTATCACAGGTAACTGCAAAATCTGAATAACAAAAAAAAAGTCTGACACTTGATTGACGTTTTGCTTCTGCTATACGACAATTTATTCAGTTTAAAAGAACACCATGGTACGTCTAACCCCTCCAGTTCAGGCTTCTCTCAACTGAATACTGGAGACAACAGGAAAAACTTGAACTAACTCTAAATAGGGCATATATCCAAAAGCTTCCAATGACCACCTCATATGAGAATTCGTACCTTGGACAAATTACTGTAATGAGTTCAAGATACTTTTGCAGATATAGATACAGTTACTCCTCAGTACTGTACATAGATGGCTAGATACTGCCTTTTTATATACTCATATTTGTATATGAGGGAGTGGGGTGTGAGATGGGACCAGGGCAGTGAAATGGCGGGGGACAGAGCGACATGGAGGCGATTTGTTTGTGGCCACCCCGTACGGGATTAAGGCATCTGGCAATAGATAGATGGATAGATTTTTGCTATCAAATCTTCCTTCCAAGTTCTACTGATACTTATGAAGCTGATTTGCCTGTTTCTCCCATTTATATTTTAAATTTCCAATGTTAAAATTATAATATTTAGAATGAATCCCTGCATTATCACAAGAACAGTCTCTATGTCCTTCAGGTTCCTCAATGTGCAGTACAAAATGTATGAAACTGATGGTGGCAAATACCTAACACCAGGTACATTAACTCCTTGTTTTAAGATCCTTCCCCCCCACCCTTGAATTTTTTTTTTACAGTCCACAAGAGATGACAAAAATTGCTTAATAAAAGTTCCACTGATACTTAAAGTTGACAAGCCACTTTGCCTCAATAATCACTAACAACTGTATGAAGAATGTTGTAATATTTTGGGACATATCAGTGACCTACAAAGAGGACTGTCGTGCTTACTTCACTCCATGTACTGAACTCATATCATTTCCTTTCTTCTATTATTCCAGAGAGAAAGAACAGGCAAGTAGGAGCAAAATACCATATTAACACTCAATTCATTAAGTTTTCATCAGGCCAGCACCATATGATTCAGTTGGGCTACAGGTTACATCATGTTGCAAAAGGGATTATGAAGACTATATCTAACCTTTCCTGTTAAAAAAAATATGTATATATATATATATATATATATCCCTTAAGTTGCATAAGCTCATCTGCTGTCATCAAGAATAACGAAAATATATCCTTTGACTAGTAATTAACCTCTCTTCCAATCCCTACTAGATCAAAAAATGCCTATAATAATGAAGTCCTCCAGACTAAACCCTTCTACCTTGTGATGTTCATTTTACTTTGTGCTTATTATCTCCAAATGATTTTATTCTGCTCAGGGGGTAAATGAAGGTGCCATGCAACTCCCTCTAGTTAGAAAGCTCTCTCCTAAGTTGAATAAAATCGTCTGAACGTAACATGAATTACTGGTAAACAAAAAATGTCACTCACTCATTCATTGACTTCGGTGCACTTAAATATTTTATTCAAACTAACACCGGAAGACTTTGTTCAACTAAGAGGATTCCTACCAGTGAAAGGCTTTTGAACAAATCATCAGTACCCTAACCCATTCTTATGTTTATACTACAGCCAGACAATGATGTTCTGTTTAGATTCACTCCAAACTGACAGTATATCACTATCATTGCTGGCATAAAAAGAAATACTTTCAGCCCGATGTCTTCTAATTTTATTCTTGCTATCTACTGATGATATTATTCAACAAGACTTTTCAATTTGGAGGAGTTAGATATAAATATAAAATCCCTTCAAAGTTCCAATATGAGGCTTTACCTCTGTTACATAAACTTGTCTGATACCATCAAGAGTAAACCAACGACTAAATTAACTGGAGTCAAAGAGTTAAGCATCTTAGACCAACAGACCAATTCTTGTCCAGGTAATGTGTAACACTTTCAAGCTCAATGATGTTTTAATTCTTCCTTCCATTGGACAATTTTTTACATCTTTAATGAGGCTTTTCAAACTGAAAGGGTAGGATACTGCCATCACAATGCCCATCAATACAAAAAGCTTTTCCAAAGCTGAACAGAAGCAGGTAGCAAGAAAAAATTCAAATGGGACATGATCGTACAAGGGGTTAACTTGGTAACTCAGGCTCAATCATCAATTACCAACTGATACTGGTTGCTGACATATGAACCCCTCAGCACAGAACTGAATAAAATTGTGGGTATCAAAAATAATAATAAAAAATACATCATCCTAAGGGGCTATAACTTGCATTCACCACACCCCAGCCAAGGAGAAATCTACTTACCCACCGGGGTCAGACCTAGTAACCCAGGCATTTGTGCTAATAAACAGATGACACTTTTCAATTTTATTCTTGTTATTATACAAATTTTGTTTGATTTAGAGATAGGAGGAGGTTAGCTACAGCCTGCACTAACTTCAGCACTACTTTGAGAAATTACCAAGTTTAATAAGATCAATTTGTAACAGTCTCATCGAATTCCAACTGCAAAAATATTTCCTGATTAAAGGGGGTATGTATGGCTTACATGGCATAGTTAGCCTACCATTCTATATCCTGGGCCACTCTCTTTCTCCCAAATGTTTCCTACATTATACAGGCAACGTGTAGAGGCGTACGGTATGTAGGAGGACTGCTGGGCCTTGATAGCAGGCTGTGAAGCCTATGCCCAGAGTCGGACACACACACACAAAAAAACACTTCACGCAACGAACACTCACGCAATGAAAAATCGGTTTAAAGAAAATTGTGTTTTACTACCCTTCATTTGCACAACAAATGCACAGACTTGGTTTAACGAATTTTTTGGTTCTATTATTGTTTCAACCCCTAACAGAATTATGAGTTTTTGGATCCATTTTTTTGATATTTTAGAAAATTCTAAGACACTTTTCTTATATGACATTTTCGTCTCAAATTATTTTTATTTTACTCCTCAAGATTAGGTTAGGTTATCTTCAATAGTAAAATAAAAATAATTTGCAAGAAAAATGCCAGAGAAGAAAAGTGTCTTAGAACTGTCTAAAATATCGATAAAAAGGTTCAAAATTTCCTAATTCTGTTGAGGTTGATATGATACTTTTACCAATTTTTGGTTTACCAATTATCAGCTGAATCATCCATCAGAGAAGCCAGTTGCACACAGTGACTGTTGACAGCAGCGCCTCTAGCGACACAACACTCGTACTAGTATTAAAAACAAAACAGCTGTAGCCTTCCCAAGGTCAAAAGTGCATTACTGCACTACTTTTCGCTCAAAATGCCTAAATGACCTGCAACTAGCCCTAGCCAACAAGCAGCTAAGGCCTCCAGGAAGAGCTTTACGCTCATGACTAAGCTGGATATAGTAAGGCAGCACGAACGTGGTGAAAAACAAACTACAGTAAGACCTCACTATAACGGACTAATTGGGGCTCAGGCCAGTCTGAAATATGCGATTTTCAGATAAAAGCGACATCCGGACTTACCCCTGCTAATCCGGACTTTTTCCGATATATCAGACATTAGTCCGGATTGCATCGGTAGTTTTCACCACCATTGCAGTATTGTACTGTTTTACCTTCACTACATTAATCAAATGGTATAATAATACTGTATTGTGCACTGAAAAACATGTCTTTTACTTGTCTTATTGTGGTGAACATAGCTGAAGTTGTCAGGCAGTCCGGACTGATTCTGGCTATATCGGACTTTTTCCTATATATAGGAGTTTAGTCCGGTAGCTCCTCGAGTCCGATAAAAGCGAATTCCGGTCTACTGAAGTCCGTTATATCGAGGTTTTACTGTATAGCTTGCCTCGACCTGGCTCCGTCTACAGTGTTGAGTATCTTTAAATCACGTGCCGTGTATTTGTAGAATGCAGATGTACTGTATGTACAATTGTTGTAGAATATGAGTTATGGAGTCATAAGATACACAAACATTTATTCACAATGAGCAAAGAAGGGTGAATACTAGTAGATGGGAGGAATATCGGAAGTCTGGAACCAAACCCCACTGAACCCATGCTATAATGGGCTCATGCAACGAAAAATCACAGAACGAACGGTTTTCCAGGAACCTAACCCATTTGTTAAGTGGGGGACTACTGCACCGGGTAACATTTACATTGTAACTCTAGCTGAGAATGACCCGTTTTACATTTTAGTTCAGCTAATGTTAGATGACCTTACCATGTTCAAGAGGGAACTACAGCACCAAATGTTTACAGACTATTAGGATAGACATTCTGGCCAAGAACAAACCACATTATAATCCCACTTAAGATGGATGACTTTATTGATTTTATTCAGCAAAGAGAAATCACATTCACAAGTTTGTGATGCACAGCAGGAGGGGGGGGGGGGACAGGAGATGGCTTGAGAGGAAAGTGAAGCCAAGATTTTAAAGACTGATGTGTGAATGACTGGGTGGCCCATTTCACTCAGCATGTTACTTGATACAGTAGTTCCCGGGCTTACATAACTTTGCTTCTGAACTGAGATTTTGATGATATGTGATATGATAATCACATCAGGTTGGTGTATGTCAGGACCAACTTGCCAAGCCCTGGGCTCCTATGCTCCTCATGGGGCAACATAGGATGGATGATGAAGGAATGAAAGACTATTATGTACCAGTATGTACTGTATGGATGATGCACCACCAAAAGCATTCTGTTAGAGTACCATTTTTTAAACTGAGTATGCTTGGTCTCTGGTTTATAACGGACATAAATACTCCAATTCATGTACATGGTAAAACCTGTCAGCATTTTGTCTGTCCAACCCACTCTACACAATATTATTGGTTCTCCCACTGTACAGTATTTTCATGTTTAATACTGTCAGTAGCGGTACTGTATGATACAGTCTGTAAACTTTCCGGTACTCTATCTGAAATGATAAACACAGAACAATAACCTCAGCTTGCTTATGTGTTTCAAACTTAGTATTCTAGCTCTGTTGGGACTGAGTCACTATTTTCAAATCTGTCATTCACTGTGGTTTTGGCATAAATGTGTGTCAGATTGGAAAGTTTAGCACACATGGGAATATCATGATCTCATATGTGCTAGTTTGGCACATACACTACTACTGTACTCTAGGCAACACCTCATTTACACTGATTGACATATTAGACAGACAAAATTGGCAGGTTACTGTATATTTATTCAGACGTGTCTGAAATATCTGCTCATGTTTCAACTAATAATGAACCTATCCCATTAAGATCCCTGTTCTGTTTAAATGGTTGTCAATTTCTGGCACTCCCTAAATGCTGTGTTCATTCCTTGCCAGTCTGTTAAAATATGTACTGTCTACTTCTGGTATCATACAATTCCCTACCCCCTCTTCCTGATACTGACTATACTTCAAAATCACCCTTGATCTGCTTCCTAAACAGTCAATAAGCCACCTTTTCTGTTTGGTAACGTATGCTGTAACAAATGTAGATGAACGTGCTGATGGTTGGTAACATATTTTATAATCTTTTTTTCTCTTAACACTACCTGAATTAGATCAGTGACACTGCTCCACAATCCAGTTGCACAAATTCCTCAATACACAACCCAACAAAACTCGAGTGAATGAAATTTTCTTCTAATTAACCTGTTCAACTAGAACTGCCCCACTCATTAAATTTCTACTTTCTGACTGTGTATTAATGATATTTTACAGACAAAGCTAATTGCAGCTGGACCTCGTTAAACCTAATGATGCCGTAAGTCCAATGAAATAACGAAACTAGATTGCTGATACTGTACGTGGTTATAATACGACAATGAAACACTGAAGAGATGGCTACTGGAGTACTGCCATTTCAAGATTATCTTTATCTGACCTAACCCTTCAACTCATTATTTTTAATTCAATTGTTGGACTGTTTAAATTCACCTAGAGAGAAGTTTCAAGCTAAAAGTATTAGCCCGAGACTTCATTAATTCCTTCAGTAAGTGGTCTTTCCTAACTTAAATAACATAGCCAGGGGATGGAAAAACACAATGCTGCACTTCAAAGCACCACCCATACGACAAAATGTATCTTTGTTTCACCAACACCCATTTCAGCACCTTTAGTTCAGCAGTGCACCCAAGTACATTAAACAAAAATTGCTCACGTAAAGGAGTCGGAGTCGGAGTAGGAGATGTTTTTACTGACTCCAACCAAAAGTATCTGACTCCTGACTCTGACTCCACACCTCTGCTCAATAAGTAAGTTCTGCCAGTAATCTATTTTCTAGTCCAAAGCTGCTCATGCATCGTCAATTCAATTCAACATTAGAGGTTTTAAAGTGGCAAAATAATTGGTAATCCCATCAACAAGGTAAGAGCTATTAAGCTGGGCCATCAAAAAAACTCCACTTTCAGCTCCTGTGGACACACACAATGTCTTTTTAAAACCCTTCAATCTGGCAGTCTTTTATATTTCATTCATGCAATATCCCAACAATATTATTCACTTCAAGAGGGAGGGGTTAGCAATAGCCTTCAATAAACCATTCAGATGGAAAGCCCTTTCCTATATATAATAAAGTCATGTAGGAGACTGGAGGAATAATCTACAACAGACATCACCCACTTTCATGCGGTTAAGAGTTCAAACATCACCTATCAGCTTTTATGGTTATCCACAAATTACTCTACTGGGGATTCCCAGGACCCAAGTCCTTAACATTTTTTAGACAAACCACAACAGACACAGCAATGTACTGTGACACATCAAAACACACAAACATCACAAACCTACACAAAATTCACACCAAGAGGTTAAAAATGGTAACAGCTAATCCCATGTTACTCTGTTCCATCCTGGCTACAGTACAGTAGTCCAGTTCATTTACATGCAAGTGACCAGCCTACTCCTCTATTTGGCATTATGTGATCAAAATAACTTTGGTCACCTCTACCAGGTCAAACCTATGCAAGGCTTCATTTCAACCGGGGCTTTTATAACATAAGACCAGCATACACTTGGTCTGCCAATCAACTATCAAACCACTTCACACAGTGAATATTGCAGCTAACAGAAGGTTCTCAGGAAAAAAAAATGTACTGTACCTATATCTTATGGTTCGGTCAATAATTATTTTCAATAAAAACATAAGTGTACCCCACAAGCACCTCCGAGTTTTCGAGGCTGACGATAAGCCACCAAAGATGTAATCTTTATTTTTTCTCTTGCTAACTCCACACAATTTAAGAAAAGCTGAAGTGGGTGTGTTGTATAGAGCCTACATTAGCCTATTCACTACCACTGCTCTCTAAGTTGAATAAAACTGCATAATATCAAATATCAATGATGTACCTTGGCTGATGTGATTAAGGAGTCATTTATCTTCGGGGGATAGGTGGGTGGGTGTCACCAATTGGGAAATACCATCCACATGGGAACTCACCAAGACTAATTCATTTTCCTGATGCAATCACCACCTCTATCTGTGTGTGTATGTGTGTGTGTGTGTGTGTGTGTGTGTGTGTAGACGGACATAGACTGTTTCGTTTATGAAGGGTCCAACATGCTTGTATGCCTTAGCCTTGNAGGTGTGCTAGCTCGCTGTGTGTGTGTGTGTGTGTGTGTGTGTGTGTAGACGGACATAGACTGTTTCGTTTATGAAGGGTCCAACATGCTTGTATGCCTTAGCCTTGGTCCCCTAGTGGCAGCTCTCCATGCTGCTCAATCTCTGGCAGCTTCCCTATTCAGTCCCTTATCCCTGGGTCACACTCAGTGATCTCGTCCCAGGTCTTTTTCGGTCTACCTCTTGCAACCCTACCCCCAACATTAACTCTTCTCACTTTCTGCACCCAATTATCATCCCCCATCCTCTCCATATACATACATATATATATATATATATATATATATATATACCGTATATATAAACAGTAAATAGTTTTGCCTGTTTTCAAATTCATGAATGATATAGTGAAGCGCTGCCTTGATTATCAGAAGCTTGTATTTATCCACTTAAAAATGAAGAATTTAAAAACTTAAGAATTTTCCTTTTTTGGAAAGAGGGTAAGTAAATAAAATAACAAATTCTGATATTTCATTGCTATCACTGTAAACATCAGGATACCCTTGTGGAAATTTTTGCCAATATAAAAGTTAGCTCAACAAATAGTGAATACAAAAAATTTGAATGCTGAAAAAAAAAAAAAAAAAAACTGATAGGTTTACATTAACATCACAGGAACAAGCTGCACAAATAAATTCACACTTTGGCCACATACAATGCCGTTAACTTTACCTACAGCACACAATGCCCAATACCTGTCCATCAAGGCCTGCAGCCAAATTATTTAAACTGAATGTGTTACACAAGAATGTACGTGAGTCCCAAACTTGTGATTGATATTTCTATATCACTCACAGTATTCTAAACACTTGTAACAGTAACTGCAATGCTAGACTCATCTGAATGGGAACCCAGTGGCTTGAAGGCCGAAGCTGCCCTCCTCCTGCAGTCCACTAACTACCTTTCAGGGTATAAGGGATGGAGTTGTGGGAAATGTGTACTGTATTACCAAGCAGCAGAGCTGACTGGTTATACATCCCTCCCTAGCAACAAAATACTTGTAATGATAGGAAATGGTAAGCTAAGTAGCGAGGTAGAAAACCAAATCTGTTTCAATTTCCACCTTATTACCTTCTCCAAGGAGGTTACGTTTTACCCTGCGTTGGTTGGTTTGTCTGTTTGTTTGTATGTTAGCAAGATTACTCAAAAAGTTAAGAATGGATTTTGATGAAATTTTGTGGAAGGGTGGGCCACGGGCCAAGGAAGAAATGATTAAATTTGGAGGCGGATCCGGATCCTTTTTAATGGCAACACCATTGACGGAGGTATGCGCTCTCTGATGCCTTCTATTATTTAATGTGTCCCAAACTGGCAGTCTGCCTTTCTCCTCACAATCTCAGGTTTGACAGTATGACAGTTACCCACTACTAACATTTGGCATGCTCTCTTCCACCCAAAGAAAATTTCTTCATTTTGCTCCAGCTCTATAATCAGACATTATTCTGCCTAGGAAGTTGGGAGACTCCTCTTCACTGTAAAAGGCTAGTGAGGGCTATATCTAGCATCTCCAGCTTAAAACACACTCTGAAGCTGAATATCATCATCTGGAGGCAGCAAGAACACAGAAATACAGCAATGCACTCAACCATAAGGTGTTAACTAAATGGCTTGCTACAATAAAAACAACTGCCTTAAAACGGCACAATAGGAAGTCCGTCTTTCAATTTCTTGGCAAGTACAAGCAAATAAAAACTGTAATGCTTCTGGGACCAGCCAACAAACCCTTTGATACGATGTCTTTCATTTTAGTCTTGCTACTACCAGATACTCTTACTTGACTCAGGGATGGCCTCGTCAAGAAGGGATTACCGGGTCACCAGTAACCCCTGTAGGGTAACGGTACCTTCTACAACTTGTTCACGCTACCAACAGACAATATTTCCACTACGGAGACCATCTTGGGGATGGGTAAAGTCTCCTTATGGCTGGTGGACTCAGCAATTCACTTAAATATCTTAAATAATTTGTAAAAGAATGACATGTGAATAATGTCCAACACCTTTAACCATAGGGGTTTCTTCTTTCTTGAGCTGAATAAAGCAATCCTCATTTAATGAGAGAGAGAGAGAGAGAGAGAGAGAGAGAGAGAGAGAGAGAGACGGGGTGTAAGTAGGTAAGAGGACTGCAGGCTGAAGATGTCCCCCTCTTGCTCTACACCACCCCTTTCAAGGGATATATGGGAAGTTTGGAATTTGCATAATCAGGCAGCAGAGTCATCCAGGTAAGTGAGTGCCACTGAAAGGTGCTCCTCTCCAGCACCAATTCCTTCAGTAAGCCATCTATAACATCAAATTATGATATCCCAAATGTTGGGTAATGGCTTCAACATAAACAACAAATAGCAATCCAGGTATACTGCAGAAAAAGAAGTCAGCAACTGAAGTGTTTAGGTTTACCAGCAAAATTTATATAATGTAACGAGTGTGCCTTCCAAGCCGAAGACATGTCAATTCAAATATTAAAATTATCAAGGTAATCTTTCATCTGAAAGGCAGTTACTGAAGCTTCCCCAGTACTAATCACTTAATGCACTGAACCAGGGGATTTTTCATTTTATTCTTCCTGTCTCCTGATTATATGATTTGGCTTAAGAAAAACTTCAAACTTGACGGGTTATAGCCTTCTTAACCCATTCAATTACAGAGGCCTTTCTAATGTTAAATAGAACTGTCTAATAGCAGCAAGAATAAACTGAAAAGGATGTCACTTGGATATAACAGAATAAATACAACTGCCCCATTTGTTTTCGAGGAATCATATGACAACCAACCTCACACCCCTAAACACTCCAATAACAAAGACGAAATGCAACCAAATATAATAATCATATCTGAAGCCTACCGTACCTTAAAAACTGTTAAAAAAAGATTTCGTGACTAATATTCATCCATCCATCACATACATTTACAAATATACAATACTTCTTACCTGAACACATTACTGATCGATGCTATGTTTATGACAACTTCTGATGCAGTCATGACTAGAACTGATTCCCCCCCCACAACACACACACACACACACACACACAAATTTGCCCAACTCTGTAAATTTTAGCCACTTAAAGAAAATGGCAAAATATTTCCTTAATACAGGTAACAAAGTACTGTACTGTGCTTCGTCTTGAGGCATTGACAGAGCAATTCAAGGATGATCTGAACTCTCATCATGGTGGTTCACTGCATGTGTTCACCAATCTCTTCATTAATATACTACTACTTATAACCAGGAACTTATCAATACAGTACTGTAGCTTATTTCATTTGGCCACTACTGTATTTCACTTTCACTGAGTAAACAACACTGATGGCAAGCTTTACGATATCATCTGACCTTATAATACTTCACATTTGGCAGCTACTTATCAATGTGTTTTTAATTTTAACAGATGTATGTACTTTATGTGAGAATCAAAATCATGCTGTAATTAGCACACAGCATATAAAAAAGTACAAGTTTATATGGAATTATAACGTGCTGTACAACAGTACAGCACAGTACTTAATGAGAAGTATGGTAAGCAATCTCCTAGCTAGCACCACTTTGGTCATTATTTATTTACAATACTAACCCTGTCACCAGTTCAATATGTCTGCCACTGATCACTAAACTCACAGGTCACAATGACATGATAGTATACACAAGCTCTGCACTACCGCACTATACTCAGTTTGTCGCTAATACATCCTTTACAGCAGCTCCAAAACTAATAGTGTAAGTAGTTTTGTAAGTTTCTCAGAATGAAGTAAGCTGCAATATTATCACACAGTAACTTCAGTCTAACACAATGAGATTCTCACAACAGTAAATTAATAGCCATTCTCTGAAAAATTATTCATCACGCATCCTAAGACAATGTTCTCTGATCACGCATCCTAAGACAATGTATGGCACTTCACATCTCGCAAGCTGCACACCGGATAAAGGATAAACGCGTAAATTTATGCCTTTGCAAGCTGTTCATTCATACATAGAGACAAACCACTGCCACAAAGCACTTTTGCTATCCACAGTAGTACTGTATTATTAGTCACAGAAAAGCTGATGTACTATACTGTGACAAGATGTAAAGAACTTTGCAAAGTGTTGACCTGCTTAGAACGGAAGGCCACATTCCAGGTGAATGTGGCGCACGTAAACTGCCAAGATTCCATCTGTAGCTGAACTGTTTGGGCGAGGTCACAAAGAGCACTTCCCATTGTACTATTTTAAAAGCTGGTGTACTGTACTGTTATAATATTTAGCAATTTGCAGTGCTGGTCTGCTTAGAATGGAAGGGCAAACTCCGGGTGAATGTGGCGCATGTGAGCTTTTAAGTTTCCTTTTGTGGCTGAACTGTGTGGGCAATATGGGCACTTAAATGGCTTCTCCCCAGTGTGAGTCCTCAGGTGGCGCTCCTTATCCACCTTGCTGCGAAACCCCTTGGGACACATGGGGCAGAAGAAACGCACTGGAGGTCGCCCACTTGGAGCCAAGCCTGGTATTAACAGATCCAGCTCCGGTGGTATTGACGAAGACTGAGTCAGGCCACCCATCCCTGAGCTGTTTATTGGGAGGACCTGAGTTAGGTTGTCCACAGGTGATGCCTCGAGTAGATCCTCTGAGCACCGGCCAGTCTCCTCCAGAATCTCCAGCAGCTGTCCACACACCAGGCCTGAGAGCCCCTACAGGAGAGAACAAAGCTCGTCACTCGCCGGTTTCAGCTCTGGCTCCAGCTAGTGGAAGCGACTCTGTTTATCTTCAACTATTCTGAAGTCTGTTGTGTAATAGCTCAAATCAGCTCATTTCTTTGGTTATGGTGCTGGCGAGGGACTCCCACACAGTGGCACCAATATAATGATACAAATGCCCCTAATCTCCCTCCCTAATCCCCAAAAAAGGATGGTGGACTGCAGGAGAAGGGTAAATTTAGCCTGTAATCCACTGGGTTCACGGTCAAATGGCCCAAGGGCCACATCATCATCCTTGGTTATATAGGGCACCGTAGGTCATTGTGGACATTCTTGATATGGGCCTTCAGATTTCCTTTCTGTGCCATTCTGCGTTCACAATAAGGACATTTATAAGGCTTTTCGCCTGTGTGAGTTCGCATGTGTCGACTCAAATCCGCTTGGCTGCGGAAACGCTTGTTGCACATGATGCACTGCTTCCGCAATATCACTAGATTCAGCTCAGGCCCATCATCTTCCATATACCATTTCTGCCAGACATCCTGCAGAGAAAACCGCAGTCTCAGCACCACTCTGTTGACACTAGCCACAGGTTTTCAAAATATTACCATAAGTATTTTATGAATCACTTTCATGCACTTCCTCCCCTCTCCCCCATGTTTCCTTTTCACTTAAGGTTTATAAATGGAAGTTTAAATGTAATTCCTTCAATATTCATCCAAAACATTTTTGAGTTCTACTGTGATACAGAATAAGAGATACAATTACAATATATAGGAAATACAGCATGTAAAAAAAAAAAAAAAAAATCTCCCCATAAGTATTTTACTGCCTCCACTAGACACCTCATTATTGTGTATTTTCCTGTCCTGCCCAATCAGCAACCAAAACACAACTATCATCATCACGAGGGGCAACAACAGCACCAACAGCAAGTGACAACACCGGGCTCATATCAACGACAACAAACAACATGGTACACTTTTTTTTCTCTTTTTAAAGATTTCCTTTTTATTTTTCCTAAAGTTTCAAAAAAGTTTCCACAACGAGAGGTGGAGCATTGCGTCGAGCTGGTGACAAAAACACGGTAGGGAGAGACTACAGTTTAAGAGAGAGCCGCCACCCATAGAGGTCACCGCAGGGGGACCACAGGAGAGAACAGACGGGAAGCACCCCACACCACACCCGCAGCTGTACCCAACAGTTTGTTGTCAAGCTTCCTACTAAACCACTAGGACAATGACACCAATTAAACCATAATTCTATAATCTAATTCTATTATGAATGAATCATCAGTGATTAGAAATAGTACTAAAATCATCTTGCTAAAGGCAGTCAAGACAAAGTGAGTAGTATGTCTGAATACAATTTTTGCCTGTTGTTTGCAAAAATGACAATTTATTACACAACACATTAATGATCTGCTTTACACACTGTAATCAAATGCACAACAACAACCTGCCAGGTACAGCACATATAGCACCTTAGAAAGTTCTAAATTATTGAAGGGGAAGTTAACTACTAATGTCATTTCTTGGACTTGCATGAAAAGAGCTAAGATACTTATAGTAGATCACATTACATTATCTAAATGACATTATTAGTGACCCTCCAATGAATACTGAATAAATGAAAAGGAAATTTGGCATGACTCCTTATAGCATTTTGCAAATACTGATTATGTTTTAATGTTATTCTGGGGAACTTTTAATTTTTATATATCATACTGTACTCAAAAACAGCTATAAGGAGGCAAGGATCAAGAATAGAAAATAACATTATAAATGAAAATAAGAGCTAAAATTGTTTAAGGAATATATCAATTGGTTGGCATAACAGCAAAAAGCTCTTATTTTCATCATGTGGAAACAACAAACTTAGAAAGCACCTCCTTAGTGGATTCCATTAACTGAAGCTAGCTATTAAACTTTACTTGGAAATTACACTGAGGCTACAAGATGTTGCACTGTTACCCCCAAAAACTAGCTATACAGTATACAGCAAAATCATTTACATTATCATTAAAAGTAACACAAAATATTTCAACAAAGTAAACAAATTATAAAAATGACAAATAATAAAACAAACTAATACAGTAATAACAAAGCCCTGGCCTATAAAAGGAAACAAAACTCAAAAGAGCTTCAAAGTTAAGGGAATCCATAAACATCGGAAGAGCCTCCTGAGCAACATCACACATCCACACTCACCCCTTGAGGTTGCTGGCCCGCTGGTAGGTCTCCAGAGAAACCCTCAGGGGGGAAACTGCTAGAGTCTCCCTCCTCCCAAGGCATGTCACCCTATAAAAAAATAATGAGGAAACGGCTTGTAGAAAATATCAGATTATTACTCAGCAATTACTTTAACTATAGTCTTGCTCCTCCTACGACATGCCACCTTACACAAAAATAATGAGAGGACTGCTTGTAGAGAATATTTTTACACATTAATCTTGTTGGGAACACCACTTTAACATGGTAGTTACTTACAAATCTTTGTGCTCATGTGCAATGTTCAGTACTGTACAATCCAGTATTTTAGCCATAAATGTGGAACTAAAGCTGCATGCAAAAGAACTTTAATTTTATAGACTGGATCTTTACATTTATCAATACTAGCATCAAACAAAAACCTAAAATATAGTTTTTTTGCTGATGTGGGATACATGTACACTCATGATTACTAATTTCTGACCAGCGACGTGTGGCGGGCAGTGTAATGACCACACACGAGCAAGGCATTCGAACACAGCCTCTACACTACTGGGTGGGGCAAAGAACTCTAACCAGGTGATCTGAAGCGTTCTCCTCCTCATATATCTGATATTACCATAATTTTATGGTTTCTCTTCCATAATATAGTACTCTGCGTTTATTGACGGGCCGACATTCCTTCAATCAATTTGCATTTGGGCAATTTCCATCATGTAAATAGGCATTTGCCACTATATGTGGGTAATGGCATCATATGCAATAATCATTTATGAATTAACAGCATTAACTGGCACACATTTTGAACAGAAGGGGCATGCAGCTAAGACATCATGTAGGAATAGCGCAACCATTCCCACTGGATGGTAACGGGGCTTATTATCACTAAAAAAAAAAAAAAAAAAAAAACTATTCGGGAGACGAATACTGATCGCCCACCAGAATATACTGTTGACCAAGTCCAAGATTTTGGCCATATCTTGATTTCCTTAAGGTTTCATTTTGATACGTCAAACTGTCCGTGATATGCAATGGTGCTAAAGGCAAGGAGGGGGAACTAGCTGACGTTTGGCAGCCATTTTGGTGACCTTGACCGCAGTTGCCCATTTTCGAACTCGTTCAAGATTTTGGCCATATCTTCATTCTCCGAAGATTTCACGTTGCAAACTCAAGGCATTCGTGAAATATAATGGGAGTATAAACAAGCACACACACACACACACACACAGACATGGGCAAAAACATTATTGCTCCGCCTTGCTAAAAGGCGGACGATAAACATTTAGTTCAAAGTAGCAAGTGATGGCATATTTTTGTCAGTGTCATAAGTATTATAAAACATACTTAGAATATGCCGTGTGGATGCCAGCTGCTTTGGTAGTCGTGGATATTTCTCCTCTGTGACCCATCAACAGCTCGGTTAAAGGCTCGCCTCAAGAAATAGGTCAGTGAAACAATAATCCGATTAATAGAAAACAATATGAATGTCAAACAGTATCATGCACTCATTACACACTAAAAATGACAACCATGACCAACTTCCATGAGTATTTCTTAAAATGAATGTATATATTACTTGAATAATTAATATAATTTGCAAAGCGAATGTGTTTCAGTGATCGTTTCGTTTTCGTTTTTGAAGGCTCCAACATGCTTGCATGCGTCGGCCTTGGTCACCTAATGGCGGCTCTCCACGCTGCTCGATCCCTGGCAGCCTCCCTGTTCAGTCCCTTAACCCTTAAGTCACACTTAATGACCTCGTCCCATGTCTTTCTCGGTCTACCCCTCCCCCAATATTAACACCTCTCACCCTCTGTACCCAATTATCATCCCCCATCCTCTCCACATGTCCAAACCACCTCAGCCTACCTCTCCTCATCACAACACCAATACACTCCAGTCCCATCCTACCTCTCAACTCTTCCATCGTAAACCCAGCGCCCCAGGCCTTGCACGCTGGGACGCACTGCACATCCACCTAATCATTGTCCTTTCTGTACGTTTAAACCTGCGAATATCTTCTTCCTTTACTGCCCAGGTCTCACTACCAAACAGCATCACACTCCTAACACATGCTGCATACAAAGACCCCTTAGCACATAAGGAGAGTCCTTTCAAAGTCAGGAGAGGCAACAGCTCCCTGAACTTCTTCCAACCACTTCTCACCCTAGCAGAACATTTTTCAATGAAGCACTAAACCTTTCTGGATCGATGGTTGAGCGTGTCTGATTGTGTAGCCTACGCCTGGCCACAACTTTGGCCACCTCTCTGGTCAGAGATTAGT